>JAQGAY010000238.1:0-36249 GCA_034698085.1 Polydesmus angustus | reverse complement strand
GACGCTCCATTATATTTTGTGGAAGAGCCGCACTGATAGGGCCAAAGAGCCGCATGTGGCTCGAGAGCCGCTATTTCCGTAACTAACGTATGAAATTACGGATTTCTAATCTTAATTTTAAAGTTGTAGAGGCTAAACAATAATTTTATTTTCGAGATTACCTTGTCTTTTATCTGTAAGTAGCTCTTTAAGTCCGGGGTCTCCAAATTTTTTAGCCTAAGGGCCACACTTACCAGTACCAGGAACTAGCTAGCTCATTTTTCGCACTAAGGCCAAAATGTTTTGGCTGCCTCTAAAAAGAACAAATTGCAATGAATTTTAAGCACCGAACTTGCGAGGCGAGAACTTTTTTTAAGAAGTTACACATTTTCGCGATCCGAGAGTGGAATCGATGCTGCGGGTTGGATTTTTAGCGAACCCTACCGCCGCTTTAAGTGATTGCTTATTCTAGTTTTTTTTATGTTTAGTACTTCTGTATGGTTCAAGGTGCACTCAGATTTTGCCGGTGAATCTTCAAATCTCTACAATTAACAGTACCGGTACTAAAATTATTAACTCAAAACGGTTTGTGATTGGCTAATTGCTGTATATGAATTTATTCAAGCTAACTAGTAAAGCCTATTTTATTTATCTAGTTGAAGAAGAATTTTTGATCAAGTAACCGCTAATGCCTTTTTTATTTATGCTAAATATTATTTTTATGGATAAAACATTTTTCATAGAAAAGTGATATCGCATTGATAGCACAGAAAGTTTTTGTATCAGTAGTCCATATTTATATGGCTTCATAACTATAGCTAATCGGGCCACCTTTTGAACCTTTTTGCTTTAAATCGGTATTTTTTTTAATTCAAAACTCGTAGGAGAATTATTAATGGCGTTACAAGTTTGCATTGATTTACTTATAGTATTAATTTGCATTTAATTATGGAATTAGGCGTTAAAAAAGCTGATGATTTTGATGACATTATGCTATAAAAAATGTTTAAATTTTATAATAATCCCGTAAACACAAGCTAATATCAGTTGTGAATGCGTTTGCTTATGAATACAGGCACAAGTAAACGCTTAAGGATAAGTAAGGCTTTTTAATTTAAACGATTGTTTATTTTAAGGTCATAATTAATGTCTTCCTAGACACGTTATGTAACGCTAATTGGTAAAAACTAGTAAATTATTTATTAACAAAATGCAGTGTTTTGCGAGGACACACACTTTCTTTAAACTAGTACCTGTAGTGGAAATCCTGGATATGTAATCTCATAAATAAAACATAATTTGATCCACCAAAACTTTCAAATCGCGATTAGAAATCAGTTACTTTTTAGTTGGCTTTTTTTATTGTCGGCGTTCTGCTCTCGGCCAATTATTGACGGGGGATCCGTGATACCGAGGTATAAAGGTTGGCTGGTGGAGGTGGAAACAATGGGGTTATCATAGCAGTAAAATTGAAGGGCGTTTTGTCGATATTTGCTGTAAAACTTATCATCGTTGTACAGCTGACATACTCCCTAGGGGGCGTTGTACTTAGAAGACACTTTCACTCTTTTTTTTTTGTTCGTACAGTATTTTTTTTTTTTGTTCTTCCGCTTTTTCACTTATCTGGTGCGACGTCGAAGTGGATGGTTGGATGATGACGTCGTTTATCGGTGAACGGTGTATTATTTAAGAAATACAGTAGATGTATGTTTCAACTCGTTTTTAGTTCTTTGACGTTAGACTCGTCAACAACAGAAATCATTTCGTTCGAAACAGCGTTACTGGTATCGTGCAAATTACGTTTGGGAATGTAAATTGATGGGTTTTGCTTTAAAGGCAGTTTCCTAGTGGAGGCTAACCATTCAAAAAAATATCTATAGAGTGTATTAAAATGTAGCCTAAAATTTACGTTTCATGTCTCCCTCTTATTGAAGTCGTTAGCGTATTACATTAACTCGAGCCCTCACTTATGCTGATTCTACGGTATTAAGGCTTACTTATATAATTTCTTTTTTTTTTTTTTTTTTTTACTTTGAGAATAAAATTTGCAAAATTACATTGATTCACACTGAACTTACAAGTAGACTTGTAAAGTACGAGTTGCTTTATTATTAGCTTGTAAAATATTAATTTAAGAGTAAGCAAAAGCTTTATTATGAGTGTTATGAACTGTTATATTTGCGGAACAATTAAAGTTTAAGCGATTATGCAGAAGTACTCGTACTATTTTATTATATACAAATTGTCTAAATTTCTTTCTACAGTGTTTTCGTGCAAAAAAAAAAAACTGTTTTGAAGTTTTGGAGCGATATACACAGTCGTCCCTTAAAAATAAGGGTTTCTTAAGAGAACATTTAGAGCGGTATATACAGTCGTTCCTTAAAGTATAAAGGGATAACTTATGTAAAAACCATTTGGTTATAATGAAAATACTGTTATACCACTTTCGAATTCATAAATTCATGTATTTGAAGGGGATTCTTATTTTTAAGGGACAACTATACAATCTGCCCTAATTTAAGTAAAAAACATTTGGTTATAATAACGGTACCCTTAAACAGCTTTCATATTCATAAATTCATGTATTTGAGGTTCTCTTAAGGGACCCTTATTTTTAAGGGACAACTGTGTATACCGTCCATAATACCGGTGTTGGAATTTTTTATTTATTTGTTTATTTTTTTTGTGAGATTTTAAAATAATTTTAGCAATTTGCAAAAATCAGTTGTGCTTTTTTTTTTGTTTAATTTTGAGTTTTAAGCGATTATTTTAGCTATTTGTCATTTTATTAGTAGTAATGCTATTATAAAAAGGAAATTATCGAATATGCGTTTAGTTCGATGAAATGAAATTTGTACATGTTATAAAACATACGATTGTACGAAAGTGGAGGACTGTCTGTATTGTAAAAAGGTGTTTTGGGGTGTGGGTGGTAGACGTTAAATCATTGTTTTGTTTGAAGGGGTGGGCGAGGTTAGATATATTTCTTTTTCCTTTACGTTAATTGCTTTTCGGTGTCAAACTATATGAATATCTAAACATTTTTTTTTATTATCACTTCCATTAGTTTTTGTGTTTTGTTTTTCGAGATATGCTCATAATTTAACAATTTTAACTTGAATTGTATAATGCATATGCTGTATAGGTATTATTTTTTTTTTCGGTGTTTCCACCCTTAAGAACTTTTCAAAATCTTGATTTTTATTTACGACTTCTCGCTTCATAATTTTTAACTTTCTTTTCCGAAACAAAAAGTTTATGAATAGTAGGAGGAGGAGGGAAAAAACACTTTAAGCCAAGCATTGATTTTTTTTATTATTCTTTTAAGTGTTTTATTTATTTTCTGTTAAGAAAAAAAAAATATTTTTTTGGAGATAATCTTAATTGCAGTTAAATTATTATTTTATCGTTTTCAGACGACTTTTTTTTTTGTTAAAGTAAAAATCCATTTCGAAAGTTGAAATAATTAATATTTTTTTTTCTTTTTTTAAAAAAATGTGAGATATTTCTATTGTTTCGTCTATTTCTTTGTTATTTTGTGCACTTACCGGAAACGTTTTTAGATTTTTGCGCCAAGCGAATGAGTTATTTTCTTTTCTTTTTTGCTGCTTTTAAGCGTTAATTTTTTTTTATTATTTCTTAAGTTTCGCAGCTACTGTTATTTTTACGTCGTTGCCGAAATCTTTCTGGTTTGGCTATTGAAAAAAGATCAGTCTTTCGCCTTGTGCACGAATCAATTAGAAGAGAGGGAGAACAGAAAAAAACTTGACAATAAAGAGATCTCTTATCAATTTGCATATACATAATATATAATTTACAGTGGCTGCTGATGTTGTTGTAGATCTTTTTTTTTTGTAGATGATTTCCGGGTTGCGGAACCTTTCTTCTTCTGTTTTTTTTTTCTATCTTTCTCTCCGGTATTTTGAGGTGATTTTTGGTGTTGGCGAACGAGTTCCCAAAGGCAACAACAGTAGCAGCAACAACAATAATAATAATAGTGCTGTAGAAATAAATGGCGGCGAAAACTCGTGATTCACCTGTGAAAACTCATCCGCACGCCAAACAAATACGTTCACGCGTAATGCGCCAAATTCCATTTCATTTCCTTAATTTTTCGAACTCTTGATTAGTTTTTATCAGCGTATATTTTAATATTTGAGGATTTTTATCGCATTACGGTAATTAAAATAACGTTGCGCTTTGTTGATGACGCATGCGCAAATGTTAATTTAATTACAAATTGTATTTTTATTTTAAATTATGCGGAGAGTTTTATCTAAAATTATTATTTCAGTTTGTAATTAAACTGAATTTTATGCAAATTTTTAAATAATTTTACATAAAGCGAATAAAACGAAAATTCTTTTTTCAGTAAATTTTATTTATTTTCTATTAAAGGTTTCGTTTTTGAGAAAATTAAAACGTTGACAATTTAGATAACGGTAAATAAAAAAAAAATTCTTTAGTTGGAACTTTAAATCACTGATTAATTTTTAATTGAATGTTAGATAAAACGTATTTAAATTTTTCTTTTTTGGTTATTTAATCGACGTTGAATTTCGTATGCACGTGTTTGGATATTTTACTCGTTTTAATCTAATCTTGTTTATTTTAAAAGTTGTTTGTTGACCGCGCTTTTAATCAAATTCAATGAGACAAATAATAATAAGAAAGAAGAAATTCGTTTTTCATAGCGTGGATTTTTTTTTTTTGTTTAGCGAATTAAATACTTGCAGAAATATTTTCTTTCAAATTTAATTAAATCTATTTTTTACCTTCGCGAATCGCATTAGAGAGAGAGAGAGAGATATTAATATCTATTTTACATTGTTATTAGAAGAGCGTGGGAACCCAAAGATTTGTTTATTTATTTTTTTTTTAATCAAAGTTAAAACTAGTTCCTCTTCGTCGTTGTTGCTGCGGAAAAAGTGATTACGGCATTTATTAAATTTAATTTTGGATTGCGTTCAATCGCATTGCATGCGTAGAAAAATTTACAAATAATGCAACGTAGTTTCGACTCAACCACCGTATTGGTATGCTCATGCGCACTTTAGTACTTTTTTTTTATTAACATTACTTTTTTCTTTTTGATTAATTTTATAAAATTAGTACATTATTATTATTTTTATCTACTGTACTTATTTCATTTTTATCGCTGAAAAGTTACTTGTTAGTTTGTTTAGTTTTGGATTAATATTTAACTCCGTTTCCTTTTTTTAAAATGATAATGTTTAATAATTTTCTTCCAATAATTTTTTTTATTTATTATTGATGGATTTTTTCTCCTAAATATAGGAGCGATTTATTTATGTAAATATTAAAGTTAAATTGAGGGTTATGGAATCATCCGCAGTAGTTATTTTTTTAAAAAAAACTTAAAGGACACATTTGCTGTGTGTACGAAAATAAATCTAGATTTTTGCGGATTTATTAAACTCTGATAAGATTGTCATTTCTTACGTGTATTCTACGACAACTGACTATAGTGGAATAAGAGCACGAAATATTATCAATAGTTAATATCTAATTACTTTATGCATAATATTTTTCCTTAATTTAAATGAAAAAACAGTATTTTTTTCTTGTTTTTTTCCAATTATTTAACACTATTTTTGCTTTGGGCAAACAAATTGTTTACATCATTTTTTAGAAAGCTATTGCAATCTGAATTTTTACATAAAATATACTTTCTTAAGAATCAAAGCATGAATAATTCAAATTACAGTATAGTGTGGAGTACACTTTATAAAATCTAACATTACCGTATTATTTTTTGTTTGTTTTTGAAAATTTTAGATTCGTATTAAAATTTTTTTTGATCAAACTTTAAAAAAATGTAGAAAGAATTTACCAGTAGCCAAAATCTTTATTTCTTTTAATTAAAATAATGTTGTTCATAATACTCTATTGGTATGAATTTTTTTTTTACTTTTTCATCAGATTTATTTTGATTTTATAGGTTTTTATTAGTGCTGATTATTATTTTGCTATCAGAAATTTTTATTGAGATTAAAATTAATAACCGCTATTAATAAATTTAATTGCAGCAAAATTATGATATATTAGAATTGGGCTAGTGTTTATTAATATTTTGGTTTTTGATGCTTAGAGAAAGTTTATTACAGGTTAGGTAAGAGTTTAACGCCTTGGAGAGCGCACCATAATAGGCTTGAAGCGCCCTACATTTCTTGAATCTTTTAATTCCTCGACACCTATGGTGAATTCCCGCGCTGCATATTAAGTTGAGGAGAGACAATGTAAACATTATTATTTTGATATTAAAGGGATTTTTATTTTTCGCGCGACATTTTTGTTCTTGTCTTCGCGAAATTTGAGAGGAATTATTTTGATTCGCGCCTCGTCGCGAGGTGAGAATGCCAGGCTGTCATCTTCGTCTGCGAGAACGTGTTGAGGAGAGAGAGTGGGTTGAGTGGGAAGAAACGTACAAATTAGATTTTAAGAACCTTAAGAAAGAAAGAAAGAAAATAGGGAGAAAAAAAAAATTTTCTGCGGATTTTTTGTTTGTTAAATTCGTTTTGAAAATGGAAATGCGAATTATAAGCGCAGACTAAAATGCACGGAAAGTTCGTCTGGTCGCTCGCATTCCCCATTCCCTCCCCTCAAACCCTCGTAAATTTATTTTAGAAAGACGTATAGGGTTATGCATGTACGTGGCGTTTACGACTTTCTATTTATATTGTACGAATTGTGCGAGCGAATTTGCATAAAAGAATAAGTTATAATAATAATTCGCGCTTTTATTTTTTGCATTGACGAATAAATTTACATTTTTAAAGCATGATTTTTTTTAAAGAGGTTGTGCGGTGGATAGAAGGATGAGAGGGAGAGTGTCTGATAATAACATCCCTACCGCTGGGTAAAGAAAATACAGTACTTATGGCAAAATGTCGGTAGAACGAACTTTTAAAAAGCGAGATTTTTAATTATACAATACAGTGGAAAGTATTGGTACATAATGGCGTTTCGCAATAATGGCGCTCTTAAATCTCTACCGGCGCTCCAAATTCCTATTGTACTCAGTGTTGTGCGGAAAGAAACGCACTTTTGCTACTGCCAAAATGCATTGCAGCCTATGGCGATTCACTTAACGGCGGAGCTCCGGTAAATTAAAAGCCTAAAACCCTCACTTTTTCCTTCGCACTGAGAAAGTCATTGTATTAAGAATTTTGTTTCATCGGTTCTTAAAAATTCGTTGCAACGAGAATTTTTTTGTGCTCTACTGGGAGATTTGTGGCGTCTAGAATTATACGAGTACAGTACTACAAATTTTACTGTGGCTCATTTTTTGATTATTTTCGATGGCCTGTGGCATTATTTTTTGCTATATTTGGCTTTACAGTGGAACTCCAATACAGTATTCGTCATTAATCTGTTCCAGAAGAATTTTGCCCATATGAATGCATTGAAAAGGGTTTAATCCGTTCTTATCCTTTTAATTTTGCACCAACCTTTAAAAAAATAAATATTCTTCACAAATCGATTTTGAAAATCAATGAAAATGCGTTTTAATTTTTGTACATACTAACCCCTTAACATGACTTTATCATTAAACTTACGACGACAAAGATTTACTTGTCATAATGTCCAAACAATTTTTTTTTATCTTCCCAGCACTCGGTTTTTAAAGAAGTTAGCCAATGTCGTTAGTTTTGTTTTGTTCTGTTTTTTTTTTAATTTTCCGAAAATTTCAACGAAAAAACTAGACGAAATCGAATCTTAGGACGAATATTGAATCAAAATTTCAAAGAAAAGCCTGACTAATATTGGAGCGGGTGAATATTGGTGTTTCACTGTACTGACATTTTATATTAGAAAATATTTTATTAATTTTTGTAGTTTTTGATATAGCGAAATTTATCGATGTAGTGAACTGGATGAGAAGTTTGCTGTATCGATTGTGTTTGTGTAACATGGAAAGTGCAGTTGAAAAAAAAATAGATGAATAAAGCAGGAAGTGTTGTCTCGTGGAATGCAGGCCAATTGTTAAGGTCAACGCTTAATTCATCGTTGTCCTATTCCGATGGCCATCTCATCACTCATTTCAAATGACCCCATTTCTATTAGAAAAAGATTTTTTTGAATAAAAGAGAAGCCGCTACTTCATCTTCTTCTTTTTATTTCACCTCCCCCTTTCATCCGCGCTCTTTCGGGTGAGAATTGGCTGGGCTTTTGTGAATTATGATTATTTGAAAGCAGCGGTGGACGAGAGTAACGTAACGGGAAGTGGAAATCGATTACGTGGTAGCCGAGCCATACCGAACGACCAACGGTACCCATATATCATCGCGCGAGGTGAGAAAAACAACTCACTCTGCTCTACCTAATTGGCTTTTTCTTTCAAAGCCTAAAAAAAAAAAAATTTAGGTGAGGGTAAAATTCAATTAAAGTTTATGAATAACTTTGGCGAATTTTTCTTCGGTTTGTTTTTGTACACATCTCTGGTTTAATTATTTTAGTAAAGTTGCACTGTCAAGCTGTTTCGGGTAAATATTAGGACAGTGAGCTATCTGTGTAACGAATCTCTTTTGAGTAGCAAATTATTATTATTTTTTTTGTGTTATATTTCTGTAATATAAAAATACCAAAAATTGATAGAAAAATATTGGTAATTACTGGATTTTTATATTTGTTTTAAATGTGAATCAGTGGAGTGATCTTAACTTTTTTTAGACAACATATTTTTTTTTAAATTAAAATTTGTTCCCAAATGGGGGAAAAAAATTAATAGGTATAGATAAATATCACCTACCGTATCAGCTTAATCGGAGGATGAACTTAAAGATATTAGCTTTTAAAAGATATCTTTTAAAATTTTTCATTTTTCATTCATGAATTTATCTTTGAACTAAGAGTAACTTTAGAAACACATCCTGTGCGGCGTTGTCAACCACCAATGGATCTCGATTTATAATCATTTATTCTTCACAGACATTTTATACGATTTGATCAAAACTTATTATGGTAACCAAAATGAGATTTAAGGAGAATACAAACATAATCGTATTTTCGAAAAATCATTTTAAGAATATTTTTCTTGTTTGTGAAAAGTTACTCTTTTTAATAAAACGTTTTTTGTAACCACCAATTCTTTAAATCAAGTCATAAAAAGACTAAAATTTGAAATTAGTCATTATAAATTTTGAATTTTAGTTTTTTTATTTGATATAATGTATCGCTATTTCAGTACCGTAACATTTCCTTCTGGAAATCGAAGTTGCAGTTTTTGTTACCAGAAAATGTAAATTGCATTTGAAAGAGAATTTCAGTTTTGTTGGTTTGATTTCTGCTGTCCCATTCGGCCATTCTGTCATATATTCCATACATAACCCTATAATGTGTGCTTTATAAATATAAAAAAAGTTGCAATTTTTATTTAAAAAAACTGTATTTTCCATCAAATTTACTTCTTGTTTGATTTTTGAAACACCCAAATTAAACTTACTTTATGTACTTACTGTACGTCAATTTAATTAAAAAAATTATGATGGGATAGTTATTTTGTAAGCTTTAATTTTTTTTTTCTTTAAAAATGTTTTTATTTTTATACATCGTTTACGTGTATAAATCATTGTAGTTCTATTTTTTTTTTTTTTTTTTCGAGTTATTTTCTGAGATTTTTTGTTATAAGTTGTTGAAAGTTATATTGAAGTGGAGCTCGTCGTCTGCTGCCAGTCACACGCAGAAATGAAAGTACAATAGCTTTATACACTACAGATGTTGACTGAATTTTTGATGAGATGCTAATATAATTTTTTTTTAAAAAATTAAAAGAAAAATTTGAAAAAGGGTTTGTGACTGACATTAAAAACATTGTTGTTGTTGGTTAACTCGTCATAATGTAAAGTAGGTGGGATGTAGTTAACCAGATGACATAAACAGTTGGTTTTTCTTCTTTTCTTTCCTATTATTCTTCTATCTGCTCAAATCTCGACGTTGTTTTTGACTTAGAAAATAGATGCAAAACGGAAATTCGCTTTTTTATTCAAACTAATTCGCTCGACGACGGATCAACAGATGGCGCCTGGTCCCTCTTTCTCTCTTCACTTAAGGTGCGAAAAACGTATAGAAAAGGCGCTAATTTGTAATAAACTCCGAATTATTATTATTTTATTTTTTTTCCGTCTTTTTTATGTTTTCGTTTTCTTTTAATGTTTGTAATGGCTTTTGTTTTCGCTCAATTTATTCTTCGGTCTCTTTTCACACGAGACATCACTCCCTACTCGCCTCAAACGTTGCAGACAATTAAGAAGAGCGTACTGTATTGTACAATCGCAGCGTCATTTGTTTTCTCTTTCTAAAGAAAAAAAAAATATACCCTCATTTCCACCTTCTTAAGTTTCGCACCCCACCCCTCGAGTCTCATCCCATTTTCCGAAATGCAACAGCCAGGGATTATACACTCAAACCCCTCTATTTGCGTGAGGGTTTCGTTCCGTCAAATACCTTAGCGGAAATTGAGCTTAATAGACGATGGGAAGAGGAAAAAAAGTGAGACGAAAATTTGGAAAACTTTGTGGACAAAAATTGGAAGATTGCAAAAGTTGTATTAAACGTGAAAAATTGGGAATTAAAATTATTAAATTTGAAAAGCTATGAATAATACTGCAAAATTTAAGTTAAAAGTTGAAAAAATGTTATAAAAACAGGAGAAAAGTTTTAAAAACTAACCGAAAATACAATGTGTCCTGAAATATACGACGTTTTGAAAAAGCGAATAAACAAGTCAAACTTTAATGAAATTGAATTAATTTTTTATATTTACATACAACAACACCTCCCATTTAATAATAAAAAACAATTTTTGGAATATGGCCTCTACAACTGAGTCGGCACGCGCAAACGTACTCAGGCGCTCACTTTGACGGCAAAAACTTTTTGCGGACTTTCAGCTTACACCTGCCTTTCGGCACGTGCCGGCATCTACCATAGGATTAATGCTAATTTTATCAAATTTACTTGAGCGCATTACTACGTGCCAACTCAGTTGTAGAGGTCACATTCTAATTTTTTTTATTATTATTAAATGGGAGGTGTTGTATGTAAATATTAAAAAATTAATTCAATTTCATTAAAATTTGATTTGTTTATTCGCTTTTTAAAAGCGTCGTATATTTACGGATACACTGTATAAAAATGGGGTGAAAAAGTTGAGAAAAATTAAAGAAAAATTTTAAAAGTTGAAGAGAAATACTGTATTGAAAAACAGGATCGAAATACAGGATAACAGTCGGGAAAAAAAACGGAAGTAAAAAAATGTTTGCATGGAATTTTTATTATTGTAAATGCAAAAACAAAGTTATGAAAAATGAATTCGGGTACCTGGAACTCGCGCAACAATTGGAGGAGGGTTAAGTGTCGAGTCTCTCTCTTTCTAATAAATTTTTTTTTGTTGTTGTTGTTTTGTTTCTTTTTATTATAAATTGTACTTGTAAAAACAACGAAATAAAAGCACTTTTTTTTTGTTCCTATTATCTTGCTATAATATCGTCTTGTAATTATTATACGAGTGCGATTCTTTATTTTTTTTGTTCTTTCTCCGGTTTTAATTATTTTATAACCTCCATTTTTGTTGTTTCGCTTTTTTTTTTTTTTTTTTTTTCTTTTTTTTTTTTTTTTCTTCTTTTCTCCGCTATTAATTTGATCTATTTCCTTCTCCCTAACTATATCACCTCCCCCTTTTATCCCTACTTTCTCCTTCCCTTTGAACGTCGCTAACACCACTTGTATTTTTCTCACCTCAACGTAATTAAGTAATTATGTTTGTGGCCCTCTGGTGTTGGTGTTTGGCGGTGGCCGAACGCACTCTGGGTGTTGAGAACGGTAATTGTCGTCTCGCTTCTAATAAAACGGCCTGCAAAATTATTATTATACCTATTTCCCTCGTTTTAAGCGAAAGAGATTCGTTCCGGGGGAAGTTTCGCGTATGGAATGACCGTCCAGGTTCATTTAAGGTTGCAAACTCGCGGCGGAACTTGGTCCCCACCACGTTCTATGTGCAAATTTACGTACGGGTTACCTTATGCAAATTAAAAATTGCTTATACTGTATCGAGTTAGGCGAAATCATTTTTAAGGAAAATTTTAAACATTTTAGTTAATGGAATCGCATAATTTAGGCTACAGTACATAAATACGCGCTATACGAGAATGAAATGTACACCTAATTCTCTTTTTACACGAATTTGAACTAATACGGTTTCAAAATAAAATTTAATTCTTTTTTTACGCGAGAAATTTTGAAATAACACGAGTTTTTAACCAATTTCAAAAATATTTTTCCATTATTTTGCGAATTTTACAAATTTTTTATACCTTTATTTATGTAATAACGATAATTTGATTATACAGTTACTGTATGTATTTTTCGGTAGCCCTTATATAATATCACAGAATTCTCCCAATACTTTTTTTACAGGTACTTTTTACCCTACACGTAGCTTGAAAATGAAATTGAACTGCGTATACTGTACGCGACAACGTCGAATTTTTATACCATAAAAATTAAATAATTGAAGAGTAGAGTAAAAGTCTCGCGTATGACGAGGGATTGTCTTCGCATGAGCTACGTGACCGTAATTTGCACCTGACCGTGATTTTTTTTTCTTTTGCTTTTTAGAATTTTTTAATAACCGTATTATATAATTCGTATACATGTACACGTCATGGTTATTTTTTTTTTATGGTGGCGGAGGATTTTATGAGATGAATAGCAGACGATTCTTTTAGTTTAAGGTTTTTTTTAGGAGCGACCGAGAGAAAGAATGTTTTGTTTCACCTCGTTATTTTGTTTTGCTTTCGGTGAGAAGAGAGAGAGAGTTCATGAAGTACGCGGATATAAAATTAGATAAAAGGTTTCATTTTATTCTTGTTTTCTTTTTATTTGTATTTTTTTTTATTTTTTATGTTATAATAAATTTGTGTTGTTTCCACTCGAAATATCTGATTGATATTTCGGTATCGTCGGTTGTTTGGAGATCGATTTCCAACTCGACTTTGATGGATGTCATCATTACGGCATGACCATCGCATCTAACAAAGTTTTTTTTTTTATTTACGAGTATTTTGCTTGTTTTTATTTAGGTTGAGGGATAAAAAAAAATTTTTTTTTCGTTTAAAGAGAATGAAAAAAAATTTTTTTTTTCTTCTTTTTTTTCTCCTTTCGATTTGGATATTTCGGTGTGAAGTGGTGATGATGTTAGTGATGGGGAAACGTCATAACACTATATCACGTAATAAATAAGTTGATGGAGTAAGAAGGAGGAGGGTTGTTTGGCAGTGGTGGTGGAAAAGGGAGGGGAGAGTTGCATGGGTGGAAAATCGAATCTGGATGATTTATTTACTCGCATCCCACTTTATATGATCTCTCTCCTTAGCTCGTTTTTGGTGGGAACAAATTATTTTGGACTCTGCAAATATCCTTCCACTCACATTTTCCATCTTCAGTTTTCGGGATACGACCAAAAGTCGATACGGCGAACTTTGAATACTCCATTGTAACCAGATTTCTAAATCCAGTTTTAGCTAGTAAACATCTGATTGGGGTTTTGATGGCAACAAACGAAGATGGTTTTTTTTAATACCAATTGAGATTAAATGTCCATTAAAAATATTTAAAGGCGAAACGCGACTTAAGCATAACTAAATTCTCTATTGACAACAATATTCATTAGGGAGCGACTGATTAATAGTGTCATACGGCGTTTTTGTTTACACAGGATTAATTTAATGCGCTCAATTAGTGACAGCAATATTATTTAAATCTAATTTTGTTATTATTCCTCATTTAATTTTTGTTTATACCGTATTCGCAACATAGATTTATTCCATCGTACAACTAATTGAGTTTTATTTTATGTTTTAGCACTAGAAAACGAGATTTTAAATAAAGCTAGATTTTCTGGTAGACATCAAATATATTTTTGATGTTTATTATTAAAGTTATTTAAAAGTTTTGAAATTAAATCCTTAGTTCGTAATTTAAATAATTTGTGTTTAATTATGAGTAAAAGTTATTTTTCGTAATTCTTTGGCGGAATTTCGTTTTATCGACATTTCACTGTACGCTACTGTGTTCCTGTTATTTATCGATTGATAACACGTGAATACTAATGATGATCGCCAACACGCCATCTTCTCTTCCCCTATACAGTATTTTTCTCGGAATAATAGCGTTTAAATGAATTATATCTTTCGGCTTAATTTTATGCTAAAAATGTCAATTTTCTGTAATTTTTGAAAAGCATCAGTTGACTTTTTAGCCATTATTTGGTTGTGGTGATAAGTCGCGTTGAATACCATCAATTTGCATTTACATGCAAAATTTGCTCCGCATTTTAATATAAAATTCCTAATCGGAATTCGGATCAGATAATTTTTCGATTTGCATTTGAAAAAGAAAAAAAAAAATACAATTTTAATATGGTTGGTATCTGGCTACTTTTTTTTTGATGGAATTGATCGATTGTCGAACGAATAATCGAGTCTTTCAATTTCTTTCTTTTAAAAATCAATACGAGACAACAGCTTTTGTGCACTACAGTACAATGTATTTTGGCACTTTAACTTTGTTCAATTAACGCCGAAACTGAGATATTTTCAACGTGTCTAACGTTAAAACTAGTTCTCAACCTGTGTGACACGACACTTTAACTGGTTTCATAACTGATTTCTAATTTTAGATTAAGAAATATTATTTGCAAAATATTCAAAATGTATTTTTGAATTATTGTAGAAAGTGCATTGATACCAGTAGATTTTTTTTTAGTGGTACCGGTAGATTTAGATTTAAAATGTTTACCAATCGGCGCAAAAGTTAAAATGGTTGAGAACCACTGCATTTTTTACATGGCTACGGTTTTTTCAGGTTTTTTTTTTTTTTTCATTATTATTGTTTGAAATATGCAAATGGAAGCCATGCGTATGTAGAAGCCGATATACGATCGAAACTAGTTTACTTTATATCATTTGAATGTTTGAAAGTATGTCAATGGAGATGCAAGATGCGTTCCCGGCGTTTTACTTTCCACTTATTATGTCTACTACTTTTGTTATGTTTTAATAAAGACGCGCATGCGCGTATCTTTTTAACATTTTTGGTTCATCATTTTCGGGCAGCCAAATCACAAATTGTAACCGTAGAAGTGAACGAAATGCTTAGGAGAGATCGAAAAAATTTAATGAGATATACGGTGAAATGTTGATATTACGAAATTGTCAGTGTTTTTAATTTAAAAAAAGGAACTAGAAAGTTCTTACTTAATAATGTAGTTGTAAAGTGTTTTTCTGAGTTCTATATTTTATTGATTAAGCTCTAGATTTTATTTCAATTTTCTGTTGTTTTTTCGATTGTTTGTTGTATGCTCAATTTCGTTGTATGGACTGTTTGCCAATGATATAAGGAAAGGGGAGAGAGGTATTTTTATTATAGTGTAGCATTTTGATATAACGTTTCCCTCGAGTGATTGACGTAACCTGCATGTATAATGATACACAAACATTGCGTCCAAATATTTAAACCCTTTTTATTGTTATTACTGTATTTGGAAGGGAGGAAAAAGTTTAGTCTTTTTTTTTTTTTTTTTTGATTTTAGCGAGCGTTATTTGATTCATGATGTTTAGTTTATTTTTTTGTTTAGCTAGATTTTAAAATTTATTTAGTGCAAAAATGTATTTATCAAAAAAGAAAACATTTTAGAGTTTTATTTTTAAACTTATTGTTGTTTATGCATTTTGTTATTGGGACTTTGCGCAGCATCCTTAAAACACTTTGTTAAATATGTGATGTCATTATTGGTTTTTGAAGCCAGAAAATGCTTAATCAAAATATTTGCCTCAAACCACTTCAATAATATTATATAAAAGGCAAATACGAGCCTAGTATTTAAAAAAAATGTAAAGAACTTAAATTGTGCTTTTAATTTTGCTTTAAAAAACATTAGCAATGACGTCGAAATGACATCACCTAATTAACGAAATGTTTTAAGAAATATGCTGGGCAAACTCTTCAATAACATTTGCTACAAGTAACGTTGGCTACAACTAAGAGAGTTTATTATGTGGTTCGAAATGAAATGCAAAATGAGGAAAAATCATTTCTTTTAATTTCGATGTATTTTACGGAGTTCGATTATTGGAAATTTTCTTGGAAACAGGATCGAATGTCCCCAACAATTGCAATGATACCGTTCGTTGCAATTCTATACGGTTTCCCGTTGTGTTTACGTCGTTGGTATCTAGTACGGTTATTAAATCGTATTACCGGTTGTAATAAGATCAAACTCTTCCAATTTCATCTTCTAATTCCGATTATTGCGACCACCGACGATCAATTCTTGAAATAGGACCTTTGTTGTTTAATTTAAATAAAAGAGATCAAATGCTTTCATCGTGTTAACAATTAAACGGAAAAAGTTCTTTTTTATAAACAATTTTAATTTTATGTTGAAAATGGATTTTTTGTTATATTCAAAAGAAATTGTTAGAAAAAATTATCGTTTTAAATCATATTTTAATTTAAACACTACTTTAATTTTTTTTTTTTTTGTTGGTAGCCATAACATAGATTTATTCTTATGGTATTGACATATTGTAAACCGAGATCAATTTAAAAAAGAGTTTTTAAATAACGCAAAATTTTTTGGTGGTAAAAGAAATATAAGTTGGCTTTTTATTTTATTTTCTTAATTGAAACGGATATTGAATCGTCGAAAAGCTTAAAAGACGATTTTTTTTTCTAAAGAAATGTTTAGATGTGTATTAAGATAGTGCAAAATAATGTTTAGTAGGCAGCTATTTGAGTGCGTGCATCGGTACACACGCGCTTAGGCAAAGTCGAAATAGAATAGGTCTATTAAATTGGAGAGTATTGTGTATTGCTTCAAGAGTGACAACGTCGATAAAATGAGCTCTCTTATTTTGCTTGATTTTTGGAGTGGAAATTTTTGCGAGCATAGTTATTTTTAATGAACTTCATCCGGAAGACTAGGGTACCGATGCCGCCGAATACGTGTTTGGAAAAGTCATCTACGCTCGCACTCGTGCCTACGTATGTGCGTGTTTACCCAACGCTTTTTACGTCTTAATTTACGAAGCAAATAAAGAGAAGTAGGAAGAAAAAAAATTAATGATTAGAGATGAAAATGTGACGTCAGAAGGATCGCTTAATAAAAATCACGTTTTGAGATTAAAAATTCGCTCTCGAGTTCAACAAGTATCTTCGGATGGATGGATAAAAAGAAAAAAAAAAAATAATTTGGAGAGTTTGAACAACGTTGAAGAAGAATAAAAAGTCAATGAGTAGGAAATGTCTTAAGATGGAATTTTAAATGAGAAACTTTTAACGAGATAAATAGCGACTAGGGAATTTTCTTTCTTTTAATATTTCGCATTTTTTTTTACGATAACTTTATTGTTCGAATTACGGTACATCTTCGTTTCAGCGTTTTTCCGGAAAGAAAACTTTTACGGAATAGAAAAAGTTACGAAAAATCACTTTTTATTTTATAAAGAAAAATACAATATTATTCTGAAGGAAGCGTTTGCGCAGCACTTCTCATTACCGGTACTTTATTTCTCTCGTTACTTTAATTTTTTGCCATTGGCCCATCAGAACCAAACACAAAAAAATTGTTTTAGCGTTGTTTTAAGGAATTCTTCTTTGTTTAAAGCAGCTAAAAGCCCTCCTTATCCATTTCTTTATAGGACAGTAATATGTTTGAATTATATTTTTTTATTATTAAGAGTTAGGGATTGGCTCTACTGAACTAATAAAAACAAGTTAGTAAGGTAACAACCGGTGCAGATGAAACTCTTCAATGTATTTTGCAAAATCAAGATATTTCGTACTTTTAAGTTTAAGGTACAGTTTTTAGCGTTCATAGAATTAATATTATAGACGAATCTGATCTACATAAATTTAATTTCTTAATATACAGTAAGGTAGTTAATTTCTTTACTCGGTGCCAAATTTGAAGGATATTAAAATGCATTTTAATGTTTAAATCCCAATTTTATTGATCTTAAAAACGTAGAAATTATGAATATTGTGTGTGTTATTCTTATAATAACTTGAAGTGGATGTGTTGTTTTTGCGGATGTTTCATCAATTGTCTGAATTTTTTACTGTCTATTGATATCACTGAGATTTTCCCTCTGAAGGCTAAAACTTTGATTAAGGATTATTCATTACTGAGATGGGTGTTTTTCTCCAGTTTTAAGATCTTAGAGATCTTGAAGTGTACAGTAGTGTTTTTTGATATATGCTACATAACTTTATTTTGAGACAAATGCAATATTTCTGATATTTTCCCTTTATCCTCTATTTGGTGAAGGTTCTTATTAAATCCCTTGCAGATGGTTTAATTTTATTTATCTCTTGTTTTACTAATTTTTTTATAGCATGTTATGGCAACTAAAAAACCAAAATGGTTGAAAGAAATAGCAGACGGAATTTATGATAAATCTATAGAAAGTGGGTTTGGTAATAATTACCGCTTGAGAACTTCCAAATTTTAATTGAAAATAAATCGAAATTTATAAATTCGATGACAACAGATTATTACAACGAAAACCAAGAATTACTATCTGAAATTATTCAAGTATTTTAAAGAAATTTTGTAAAAATTTTGTCTGCATATTATTATATACCGGTATTTCTATTTATTACTAATTGATTTTTAATGCAGTGCATTTAATGTACGTCATTTTAAAGCATACACATTTCTGCATAGCTTGCGACTATAACGTAGAAATTCTTATTCAAAACTATTTGCTTTTTGAAAATGCCATGGGGATATAAAAGCTTGTTTTGCAATGAAGAATAATAATTATTTTGTATTAAATTACGTAACATAGAAATCGAATTTGAATAACGTTTATCCGAATTTCACGTTGCCCTACAGAGATGCTACCGTATCAAGCGTTTAAAGCCACTTTGATGCATTTAGAGAAGAGTTCAACTTGCAATTTTCTCATTACACAACGATTGGTTTTGAGTTTGAACAGAACTAGAAATTAATTTTTCGTTTTACGTTAAATTGAGGAGTGATGTACTCGTACTAAAAATAAAACGACGAGATAACGTAAGATCGAGGTTTTTCACGTCGAGTAAGTAACAAGTTGAAATGAGCGAGTAGAAGAACAGCTGCAGTGATGTCACATCAAGGTTTATATTTAACTGACATGTTTTTCGGCGACACGACGAGAACATGTAGTTGTAGAGGGAGGGTGAAGAGAGTGAAATAGGGGGGGCGGGGAACGGTTTAGCATGGCGGAAAATAGCGTCTAGAGAAATTAAACTTGTCTTCTCTCATCTCTTTCCATTTTTTTTTTTTGGCGGTTTGTGAGCTCGCGTAGGCCAATTTCCAACGGATGATGACGGTGGTGGGATGATGATGAGAGAGGAATGGAAGAAGAAAATTGTTGCTGATTTTATTAGCACTTTGTCCGTTTGTACAAATTGTACGAAGTTGATAGAAAATGTTTTTAAGCTGTTTAAATGAGAAATTAATTCAACCATCAACGTGTCTGTTTGACATTTATTTCGCTCTTATTTTTCTAACTCCAAACTACGACTTGGAGTCGAATCCGATCTTTAAATGAACACTTGTATTTTTGAAATACTTTTTTAGTTTGAGAAATAATATAAACTCGTTTTACGATTTGTTTTTCACCCTTATTTTTAAAGCGAAGTGTTCGTTGAATTTATTTTTATTTTAGTTTTTGTTTAAATTAGTAGTTAAATAGTTTTTTTTCCAGCTTTGCTTTACTTACAGTATGTTTATTTTATACTTTTGTGAATAACTTGTTTAGTGACACGTGAGTTTGAGCGACACGATAAAATAATACCCTATTGAGAAATAAACAAATGTAGATTTTTTTTTTTTTTTGATTAATTTTAACGAGGAATAAATACGAAGCTTTATTATTATTTTTTTTTTCAATTTGTTTTCTTTGTAAATGAAATCTGTTTACTTTTCTTTTAGAAGTGAAATGTATTTGTTAAAAAAATTAAACTTGTTTGTAAAGTGAAATTTATGTTTTCTTTTCTAATGAATTCATTTTTTTTTATAGGTAGGAACTTAATTTGTATTCTTTTTATTTTTTGGTGGGGATCTATGTAAAGGTAAGATTAAATGATTTATTTATTTATGCAAATATTAAGACTTTATCGGTGTACTACTGTATTTGAGAAGGATTATAGAGCTACGTGGTTTTAAGTACTGTAGTTAATTATTAATGCGTAATGGAGTTTACAGCGTAAGAATTGATTAGACGGTAATGAACTAAATAGTGTTTTGATTAAAAATAAATTCCATTATACGGTCTTAATGCTAGTCTATTGAAGATAGTCAATTACTATGAAGAAAACGTATGAAGTGAATTTGGAATGCGATCGCTAGAATTTTATTAATTGCTTTTTCGTAAGATCAAATTAAAGTAGATAATTTAAATACATTTATTTAAATTTGGTAACTATTTAAAAAATGCAGTACAATAATTGTTTTTAATTAATGACACTAGCTTTAGGTGTTGTTGGTTTTTTTTAATAAGGAGATACAAATTAGATTTTTAAAAATGATTGGAAGACTCAACGAACTTAAGAAGGAATAATTTAATTATGAAGAGTGGTTTTTTGTATCTGAATTTCTTTTATTATTAAAATTTAATTTAACGAATTTCTAGTTGATCTGCTATTATCCCAATCACCTTAAATATAATCGTTAAAAAATGGCAGTTGTAAACTTGTAAAGGGATAATTAATTTGAATTTTTACGAGTTTAAATTTATCTTATCAATAATTTTATTCAAACATTTTTATTTTTGGTTTTTGCATAATTTCACGAGTAGAATTTCTATTATAAATTTGATTAAGATTCGCTTGGCTTTTAAATCTACGAAAGAATGTTTTGAAGGAAATAAGCGCCCAAAAAAAAAAGTTGTTTAAATTTTAAAGTAACTTTTTTAAGCGAGCAAATTAAACTTATGTAAAGATGTGTATCTCATTATTATTTTTTTTTTGTTTGGTATTAACAGCATTGGTATTAAAATTTAATACGAGTGGTGTATGCATTTTAGTATGAAAATGCAGATGTCGCCGAGCGAATGAAAATAAAAAATGAAGCGAAAGATTTAGATGAATGAAATATTAAGGTTTAACTGGTAGACTTTAAAAACGTAGTCGTAACTTTTAACCAATTTATTTTTTGTGCGTGTGTGAACGCAAAACATATGGCGTAGGCGAACAATGAGGTGGCTTAAATACAGGAAACATATGCCGAACACGTGAATCGGCCACCATGTTCCTATCAGGGATGCATTGCTCAGCTTCAGACCAGATTATATAATTCGTTTTGCTTCAAAAGTAGTAAAGTCAATTTTTTTATTAAAACATTTTTGGAGCTTCACATGTATTAAACAAGTTTTAAAGTTCCTGTTCGTAATGGCTTCAGGAAGTGCAGGAGGAAAAAAATATACAGTTCCGCACATTATAAGGATTTCTTTTCACGATGGTTTTAGAAAATAATTTAAAAAATATTGTTTGATTTATGGAAAAACTTGATTTTATAAAGGAAAATCGCAATTCCGATTGAATTTTTTTTTTATTATTATTATTTGTTTGCACCGGAAGATGTAATTTTATATACATCTCGTTTTGCATTGATCTCAGTTTGTTGCTCCATGTGGCTAAATCTGTATATTGTGCTTATTCGGTTTCGACAACTCGTTTAAAGTTCGGTATTCTTCCAGTCGTTTTAATTAAATCTTGTTTGCGGATATTAAATTTGGTGTTGTAAAATCTTTTTACTTGGCCCTAAAATTTTAAATCAAGCTAGTAACGTTTAATAAAAAAAGTTTGAATTTAGCCAGTTCAAATGCACGATCTATCATTTATATAAATACATTTGCGATTATTTTAAATTCAATTTTTTACTATAAATAGGGCCCATGCTTTAGTGTCGCTTGATTTTAAATGGTACCGGTAATTATTGGAATATTAGTGAATTAAGTACAAATCTTATTAATAAACCAGAAATAGTACTGTAGTATAGTATATTGCATCTGAAAGATATTTCTAATATTATATAATTTTAGTTTTCTCATTTTCAACCGCATTCATTTACCGTGATAGATTAATCATTTAATCAATAACATGTGCATTATATCTAAATCTAGATAAACCTCTTAAATCCTTTGAACAAAAACATGCAATCCATTATTCGACCAATTCTTAATTACCGGTACTGTTTCAGTTGTATTTTATTGATGTCACATAAGTGAACTCTGCCTGCTCTTTTCCTGAACGTTTCTATTACAATTGAACGACATTAATCAGAAAGCCATCAACCCATAAAACCTCAAAATTGAGTAATTATTAAATACGTGTTTTTAATTTTGCGAGATCATACCAACTCTTACAAAAAAAAATTTTTTTTTGTTTAAAATTTAATACGGTTTACCCGCATATTATATGATTTTATTCAGTAGATTACTTGGATTTACAAGAGCGAATTAGCATTTTACTTAGTATAAACGTAAACATAAAGTTAACATGTACACATCATGCGTAAGACATCCAAATATTAGTTTCAAGTTCCTCAGCTGTTCATCCCATAACAGAAAGCAATCAAGCAAATAAAATTGTCGTTTCACTATGACTTGCAGGCTAAACTAGCATTATCTAAATATAATTATAATATGCTAGTCTAAAATCAATTTTAAATTATTAAAATACAACTTATCTTTATTTTTTAACTTTCATTTGAGCAGTACTCAATATCTCAGTTTGAGTTTGGTGTGGGTTGGTATCTTAGTCCATAACGGTGTTCAATCATTTTACATTATTATATATAAAAATAAATTGCATCCCGTAAACCTTATAATAACTCGCAATTATGGTACACTGCACTGAATTAAAAGAAAAAAAGGGAAGAAGAGTTTTTCCACTTTGGAAAATAGGAAATTGTTTTTTGAAATGAGTTAATTTCGCGCTCTCGTTCTTAATCATTTGAAGGAAATTTGAATCCAATAAGAAAGGTGTAAGTAGAGCCTAGCAAAGCGATTGAAAATGCAAATACGAATTTGCAGTAAAGATGTTCAATGTTAATAGCACATTAGCGATTAGCTTTTCTTCTTCTTTCTTTTTTTACCTGCGACGACAGACGCGACGTTTTCATCATTACAGGGAAATTTATCACGAGAGAGAGAGAGTGAAAGAGAGATATCGGTTAACGATGATGATTGTATGTAGGCTTCGGCTGGTCTATTATCAGGAGCGCTCTCGACTATCACTCACTCACTTGGTTTCTTTTGTTTTCGACTGTTCCAAACACCGACAGCCCTATTGAGACCTATAAGCTCTAAGTCGCAGTCTGAGAACGACAAAAGCTGCGATCACACTCACTCTCTAATCTCTCTTTCACTTTCACTCCCAGCGCTTTCAACGCGCGAATCAGACAAAGTCAATAGTAAGAAATTTTTCGGAACATCGAAGTATTTGGGAATTCTCAGCTGTTGCAGTTTTCTAGTCTTAATATACACCTAATTCTCTTTTTACACGGGGGATACGTTTCTGAAAAGTACGTGTAAAAAAAATAATGATGGAATTCTATGACATTATATAAGGGCTACCGAAAAATATATACAGTACAATCAAATTATCATTATTACATAAATAAAGGTATGAAAAATTTGTAAAATTCGCAAAATAAGGAAAAAATATTTTTAAAATTGGTTAAAAAACCGTGTTATTTCAAATTCTTGTAAAAAGAGAATTAGTTGTATTCGGTACCCAAACAACTGATAATTTTTATAAGTCGATAAATTACAGGGTTTTTTTTTTCTGGCGATTTTCTTGTGGTTTAAGGGATTACATTTACGTCTCAAGCAACTTTTTTGAAGTTAAAGTGGTTTAACAAAATTTTGGCAACTTTATAACGTGTTTTGGTTGAATGATTTGAATTAACGATTTTGATTGTTATTTTTTTTTTTTGGAAAATAAATATTTTTATTTACTTTGACGAAGTTTCGATACAACGAAATTTGTAGAATCGAAATTTTGTTGCCTTATTAAATGCCAATGAAAAATGTTGAAATTCTTTATATCGACGTATTCCTGATATTCGTCGTTCGCATCTCTTTCGGTGCTATTTTTTTTTTTTTTTTTTTCTGCTTCCGACGACGACGACGTTTTTGGTGCGGAGTTAAGGGGAAAATAAAAATGACGAAGAAGAAAAGAGTGTTTGAAATGTATAACACGTGAGCGACACAAATGGTGTTGAAGTGATCCCTTAAAATCTTTGTGCCTTGATTGCATCTTTATTCGCTTTTCCGTCTTCGTCTTATCTTATTTCTTCAGTTATAGCGTTATTAGATGAAGTACAACGGGCATGATTCACACACCCCGACTCTCTTCTTTCTCAATCACTCACTCACTCTTAGTGCAATGCGCTTGTGATACGCTTTAGTCAGAAAAACTAATGCTTAACACGTGTCAAAAAAAAAAAAAAAAAAAAAAAAAATTAGGGGAAAAATGCGTGTTTTTTTTTTTTTTGAGATGTTTTTAAAAAGCGCATTATAGTAAAAAATGTAATTTTATCCAATTGTACTCCGGAGAATCGAATGTGTTTTCTTCATCTGGTAAATTTTTTCACGAGGGTGAAGGAGTGGGTAGTGGTTGTGATATATTTTTGTAGTTCACATGGAGGGCGCGTTTATCTTATCTCTATGGTGTGCTGGCTAATGGTCTCATTTCAACACCTGACTCGGTTATGTTGCTCTCGTTACTTAACATTTCGAAAAGAGTCACTCTCGGGACGAAAAGCAAGAAGTTTTGGCGAAAGAAAAATACATTTTTTTAAATTTGTTATAAACATAAGCAATAAAGATGTGATATCTCTACGAGGAAAGAAAAAAAGCATAATATTTCGCATTTAGCTTTTTGTTTAATTTTACACGTTATAGGCGTAAAGTTTGAAATGTAACGGAAAAAATTTGTAAACAACTTCCAATTTATTTTGGCGTAACAATAATAAGAGTTGTCAACGAATGCATTCTCAAAATTTCTTTTCCAAATATGCATTTTAAACAATTGCTCAAGCTTTGAATCTCTTGACATTTAAGTTCTAAATAAATACCAGCATTACTTTTCGCATTGGATTTTCACATTTAAATCTACGAGTAGAAATTTTAATACATTAAGGGTCGTATTCAGAAACAGCACTTGAGTGTGAGTAATATCTCACGGAGAGCCATCTCTCTCCATATTATAAAAGTCAGTGGGATAACATTATCATCCCATAGTTATAATATGGAGAAAGATGGTTCTTCGTGAGAGTTTACTCACACTCAAGTGCCGCTTCTGAATACGACCCTAAGGGTCGAATTCAGAAACGGCACTTAAGAGTGAGTGAGCACTCTTGGAGCGCAATCTATCTCAATATTACAACTATGGAATGAAAACTTCGTTCTACTGTTGTAATATTGAGATAGATTGCACTCTGTGAGTGCACGTGCACACTCAAGTGTCGTTTCTGAATTCGACCCTAAATCTTTGCAATGATCTTAAATTTATTACCAGATGACGCATCGCACTTTTGTCATTTATAATTTTGATTGAAGCAAACTACCGGTAGTACATGTACTGTATATTTAACCAGCCAAATAAAGTCTATTTACTAGGTTAACATAGAATTTAAAAGGCATTAATGGTAGAAAAACATTTTCCATAGAAGCGAGTCTAGTTTTTTTTGTTTGTTTGTTTTGGGACGATATCTAAGATTTAAAGCGAGGTTTATATTAAAAAAAGTGACAGATCGGTGCATGCACTTGCCTTTGTTTTTTAAATTTCCTTTAAGTTTTAATTTTTTCTAGAAGGTGGTTTTACTCGAAAAAAATGTAATCTCGATTACTATTACCGTATTTGTGTGTTTTTATTTATTTATTTATTTTTGCCACCAAAATTTTGAAGTAAGATTTAAATTGATAAATCTAGATTTAGATATCAGGTGGCAACAGAATTGGTTATTTTAAAGGAGCTTTATCGCAACTTTAATTACTATTTTTAGAATACCGGCATTAAAAATTATTCCATCAGTAAAAATTGTTTAAATGGTCGATGGGCCTTATTTTGTTGATTTTTTTTAAAAATTAATTTTATATTCTACTAATATAATTACTGTATTATTATATGTCGTGAAGTAAAATGAATTAATTTTTCTAAAGTTATGCGCATAGAAATTAATCAAATTTTAACTTTTGGACCCGTACGTTTGCATTAGTAGCAATGGTGCATTTGTCGCAAATTTCGTTAATTTATTCTTTAATTAGCGAAATCGAACGAAGTTATTTTCTGAACTCGTTCGCATTGGTTAACGGTATTAATTATTGCGAGCGAGGTCGTCGTGGAATAGACTCGTACAGTATTCGTACATCGTCTGTTTTAAGTCTAAATTATAAATCGCAATTAACCAATTTTTTTTTTTTCTTCTACATTTTTATTTGGGATTTTAAATGAGTCGCGGTAATTAACATTTTCCCGACAAAACTATTTAACTACGCTTTTCCAGCAATGATGAATAGCATTTAATTATAATTTATAATTGATTTAATTATCTCGACTAAAGTCAGCAGCCATCTTTAATTTGTTATTTTTTTTTTTTTCTTTCTCTCTCTTTTTCTCTAAATTCCCGTTGCGGCGGCGGCACGTACGTTACGTTGCGGAAGCTCGGATTCGCCGACGCGTGCGATATGTGCGTACTGTATTTGGTTTGAACCGCGTTGACGAAGGGAGAAGAGCGTTTAGATTGAAAGAAAAAGTCCATTTTTCATCTAATTTCCAATTAGAATCGGTAGTGGTGGGATTGTAAACGTGCTTTTCAGATTAAATTGTACGATAATTGCGCGTCCTTTGATGACGACGTTTTCTTCACAGCTTAATCGAAGCTTCCATCTGCATCCAATCGATTTCCGCTTCCTCCTACAAAAAAAAAAAAGAAGGAAAAATCACCATATTTTGCTTGTAATTTTTCTCGCATCTCACCTTATGTCACTCGATTTTTTTTTATTTAAAAATTACGAAAATTATTATTTTTTGTGCAATTTATTTTGTAAAAAGAATCATTTTTTTAAGCTTAAAACGATACGCAAAAAATCTCACGAATTTGGTAGATAATTATCGGTATGTATGAAGTTATAATTATTTTTTTAAAAAAATTATTATTTTAAATCGAGAATTTCGAAAATGTTATTATTCTACTGTATTTATTTTAAAGCAAAATACAAAAAATTTAATTTAAAGTGAATTTCACATTTAATTAAGCAATTGAATAGTGAATCTAGCTAATTTTGGGCGATCGCTAAATCTTCCATCCAAGGCGACTTTGGGAAAATGGGCGTGGACCAAAGCAATCGTTCATTGTACTACTTCATTCATGATTTAACATAGGGTCTATACTCTATAGAGTCCATAGTTGGTCTATAGCAATGGTGGTTATAAGGTCTGGGGTTTTTTTTAATACTGTACTGTAGTTAAAATATAGGGTGATTTTTTGCAAACGATAATTTTGAAAATTCAATAGATCAGTCAAATTTTAATGAAAATAAATTAATTTTTTTTATTTGCACTAGGCAACATCTCATCCTTAATGATCGAAAACAATTTTTGGATTATGACCTCTCCAACTGAGTCGGCACTTGTTAACGTGCTCACGCTTCAAATGCTCGCCGCTAACTCTTGATGTCATTCCCGACTTTATCTCGGCATCTGCCATAGGGCTAATGGAAATTTCCTTGAGCGCATTAACACGTGCCGACTTAGTTTGAGAGGTCATATTCCAAAAATTATTTCTTATTATTAAAGATAAGATGTTACTGAGTGTAAATAAAAAAAATTAATTCATTTTCATTAAAATTTGACTTAAATATTGATTTTTCAAAATTATCGTTTAAAAATGCACGCTGATTGGTGCATTTGTACATGTACTACGAATATTATTCTGGTATTGGTTCATTTGAAATTGAGCTAGTAATTAAATTACAATACCTTCTCATTTTGTTTTAATAAGAAAAATGCAATCAAAACTTCTCTTCGGTCGTTTTTTTCGAAAATAAATTATTATTAAAATCAAAACAGTTAGTTTTTTTTATTTTTTGCTAAGTTTTGAAGCGGAAAATTCTTCTAAACCATGTTATTATTAAATTTGGCTTATTAAAATGTTTCGTGTGGTTCCTTTAGTATGAAATACGGAGTTAAGCAATTATTTTATTATTATTATTACTATTAAGAAATTATCTTGGTGACGTTCGTTGGATGTGAAACTCTTGATGTTCAATTAAAGTCGTAACTGTTGCGTCTGTCACAACGTTAATTTGATTTACAACGCTCAATTGACGCTTTTCCCGCGCAACTCAACTTTTTTAATTTCAATCGATTAATTACAGTATGCTTTTTTTAATGATAATGTTAATAATAATAAGAATTTTTTTTTTTGATTTTTTTGAATTGTTGTGAAAGATGAAATTGTAATGGAGAGAATGATAGAGTGAGAAAGTCGTCTGAGCATTCGAAATGATTTATGATAATTTTTGATGAATATTTGGAGCATCGCTTCCGGTCTCGTCACGCTTGGCTTGGCTGTATATTGTCACGCTCTACACTTTACATTATTCTCTTACGTCTTTCTATGACTCACGTGGGCTTTCACTCACTTTTTCCCTCGCAATTCACGGACACTACAATCCTCGAACTTTCGTTTTCAATGGAGTGATGGAGGAAAGGTTCTTTGGGGAAATAGCGATGCTAATAATAATAGTAATTATGTTGGGTTATAAACTAATATTAATTATTTATTTGGGTTTGCATATATGAAATAACGAATAATGCAGCACATTGTGTTTCTGGTTTCTTTGGCTGTTCGGTTACTAGCATCGAGGAAGGAATCAAATTTCCTTTGGCAAATTTTTATGTCATCATTTCTTTGTTATTCTTGGAAATAAATATTAAATATGAGGAAAAATCAATAAAATATATTTAATATTTGACACTTCAAACGAAAACTTTTATCAGTTTAAATCAAGTTTTTGATATTGTAGCGATTTTTTTAAAATAAATAAATTAATACGGTATGAAATTATATCTTGTTTTTTTTTTTACAGTATATAAAGCTTCAATTTTCTTGGAAAATAGTTTAAAACATTAGTCCATTAATTTAAAAAAAAAAAACACTTTATTTTTTGTAAATATTTTTACGATGTAAGAAGTGTAATTAAGCATATGAAAGAGCAAAAATGCATTAACACAATTATTATTTATATTAACTTTAAATTTCCGTACAGATTACAGTAACTGAAATTTATTGTTGTGAAAATTGTCGAATATTAATTCATAGAAATTGAAAAATCTGTTTTTTTAATTAAAAAAAAAACCTTCCAAATTACTTTTATTAAATATATAGTCATGTATGTGTGTAGTCAAAAGCTAATTTGTTTAATTGGGGAGAAAAAAAAATATCTTCTTTATTTTGCAAAACGAAATTATTTTATTTGTCAATTCAATGAATTCACTCTTAATCATTTAAAGAAAAATATCGGATGGAGGAAAATATTGGTAGATTTGCCAATTTAATCGTTAAAAGAGATTTGATGCTAAAATCGTTTGCTAGAAAAAACGTAAAATCGAGGTTCGACAGAGATGTCGACAATGAGGTAGAAGGAATGCGCGTTGTAAGGGGAACGGGACAGGCTATGGATCGGAATAGCCAATTGAATAATGGATCGAACACGTGTATCGGTGATTAGAAGAAGACGGAATAGGCATTGTCATAGCGACGAATTAAGTCGGGGAATTGTATCAACGTGTGTATTGTGTTCATCTATCCTCTCATTCATCATCCGACCAAATTGCCAGCTAATATCTCTCTCTCTGGCTAAGGATGGGAGAGGGGTAGTGAAGGAGGACACTCGGCCATCCGTCTCTCGCGTTCCCTGCGCAGCTAATATGTTGGCCAACACGTGACGAGGAGAGAGCGGTCCAGATATATTTAACGCTCTTTCCTTCTTCACACGAAATTACATGTTAAATGGGATGTCGCGAAGATTCTCTTTCTCTTCCGGTCTGACTCGAGGGGTGACCAACGCGGTGCGTGTATTTAAACAACGCGGACTTTCCCGGACCCTTTCCCCCCTTCGAATACGCTTTAATTTCTACGTAAAACACGCCAATCGCGGAGGCTTAGCAAACACTTAAAAATTGTTTGGTGGATGCATCACCCTGTATCGTCCATCCTGATGAATGAATGAATGACCATTCCACCCACGGTCCAACCCTATTTAATGGACTCGTGTGAATTATTCGGAAGAGGGTCCTTTTAGATTAAAACATTTTTACTCTTCTCTTAATTCTTTTAATCTTTGAACACGACTTATTTTATCGTTTTATTGTCATTTTTTTTTTGGTGAGAATTTCGTAGAAAAGGTCGTTTCGAGTGACATTAGGTGAAAGATGACGAGTTCAACGAAATTCTCGCCAATAAACACTTATTAAAAATGTTAGAAATTCTATTGAAGTGAAAATGTCGGTACGTGTAAAAGAATATTTTATTTTTGACTCAATCGTTGTTGACGTCATCTAAATGTGCAGGACTTTAATTAATAATTAATTTCCGTAATACCGTTTCTACGCGGAATTACTTTAACGTATTTTTGTTGTCTCAAAAATTGTGTTTTACGCGAAAGTTTTGCCTAAGCATTTTCTCGGATTGTAAATTAAATTACGCGTTAAAAATGAGCTTTTTTTTACGTCGTTAGTCTCGTCTTATGCAGTTTTAATATGCGTGATTTACTCTTTTTGCCTCAGAATATTTCGTTTTACGTACGGTATGCGGTTGAGAAATCAAATTTAACGAGCGATTTAATATTATTTTTAAGGTCATTTTCGCTGTAAGAAATGTTGTTTTTACTCGAAAGTTGCTGAAGTTTTAACTCAACGCGAACCTAATGTAAATTCTGCCGGCTATTTCTTTTGAAACTCGACCGCTATTTAAAAATGTCTTCAAAAATAATTACACCTATACCTCGATATACGGCTTTTATTTTTTTGTGGCACTGTTTCGATTTACGACTCAAAAAAAGTTTAAAACGAAAAAAATACAAATATTTATCGGAAAAGCATATTTTGTATGATTCGCTAGAATGAAATTTTGCTGAAATAGGGAGCAAGTGTTGTTTTTCGTCAGTACAACACATGTACAGTAAAAATTAAACCGTTTTATTTTGCTTCTGTTTTGGTTTTGCTTCAGCTTAATAACTAGAAAGCTGTGTTGTATGTACAGTATACTAAATGTTTTCATTGTACATGCAATCATATAATGAAATAATAGGTAAATAATGCAATTTTCATTAAAAACATGGCATTTTTTAAAAAATTTTCTATTGAAATTGGAACCGATCCCATGGAATTTACATAGGTTTCTATGGGAAAAAATGATTCGATAAACGGCGTTTCGCTTTACGGCCAACTGTCCGGGAACCGTTCTAGGCCATATATCGAGGTATAGGTATATTTGCGTTTTGAATGTCACAATTTATTAATTCGAAATCGTATGTTGTAAATGAGTTTTAAAAAACCACGGGCATCGATTTTGATACTACGAGACTCGTCGACTTAATTGAGGGTCGTTTTCTACGTAGGAAAACACACGAGATTTGTGCGCGTCGAAATTCACCAGAGTCATATTAGACATGATATTCACAGCTCTTAATATTTCTCGTCTTCGACATTATTGTTATCTCTCTGCCGCCATCTTGTTTGTCGTTTGACGCCTATAAACACCATGCTTGTTACGTAAGTGGAATAGATTTGGGAAGGGTGCGGTTTGTTGCTAAAGATAAATGCTCGGAACATGAAGATTTCGACGTGTAATGAAAGGGAATGGAGTTGGGTGGTGTAGGGTATAGGGATGGGGGGCGGTGAGAACTCACTCCATCGATTTACAAATGAGTTTAAAAAAAGGAAGCGAAAATTGTTCTTTTTTTTTTTTACTTTTCTTTTTTGTTAGTTCAATCATTTTCGATTCTGCTCTTCATAAATGCTTCGTTCGCTTCCGGTTGAGAAGTTTTTTTTTTTTTTTTTTTTTTTGGCGGGAGGAAGTTTTAATCCACATCCACCCTTTTCTCTTTCTCTATATCTTTCATTCTCTCTCTTGAGGCTTTTATATACAGTATTATGGGTTTCTATAGCAGTGATTGTCAATCGAAGTGCCGCGTGCCGTCATTTAGTTACGAGTGGATACGATTTTTAGAAATTTATTTGAATTTTTTAACGCTTATTTTGAGCATTAAAAGTGAGTTTTGTTGATATAAATTGAAAGTTTATTGATATAATAATGATATGCACTATGTAAAGTAGCTTTAATTTTTTTATTACCGGTATTATTATTATTTTTTTTTTTGAAAGCAAAATTTTATTTCATTTTAAATTTCATTATCTTTTAGTCATGATTTTTAGTAATTTAATTGAATTTTTTAACGCTCATTTTGAATATTGAAAGTGAGTTTTGTTGATATAAATTGAAAGTTTATTGATATAATAATGATATGCACTATGTAAAGTAGCTTTAATTTTTTTATTAACTTGGCAATGCATAATAATCGATACGGTATACTTTTTAGCAAAATTTTATTACCGGTATTATTATTTTTTTTTTTGAAAGCAAAATTTTATTTCATTTTAAATTTCATTATCTTTTAGTCATGATTTTTAGTAATTTAATTGAATTTTTTAACGCTCATTTTGAATATTGAAAGTGAGTTTTGTTGATATAAATTGAAAGTTTATTGATATAATAATGATATGCACTATGTAAAGTAGCTTTAATTTTTTTATTAACTTGGCAATGCATAATAATCCATAATACTTTTTAGCAAAATTTTTTTTTTAGAAAGCAAAATGTTATTTTATTGTAAATGTCATTATCTTTTAATCATGATTTTTAGTACGAGTAATTTAATTGAATTTTTTAACGCTCATTTCGAGCATTAAAAGTGAGTTTTGTTGATAAAAATTGAAAGTTTGTTGATATAGTTAGCGATGCACTATGTAAAATACAGTAGCTTTTTTTATAATTTGGTAGTGCATAATATTATTCACATACGATTTAGTAAAATTTTATTACTTTTTTTTTTTTGAAAGCAAAATTTTAATTTATTTTCAATTTCGTTATTTTTTTTTTAAATTTATATTAGTTTTAAGCGTAATTTTTTTTTTTTGTTGTTGTTGTTTTGAGTAAATTTTGAATTTTATTTTTATTTCAAATTGTGTTATTTTTTTTTTAAAGAAAGTTTGCATGTTTCCTTAGTTACGCCGTATTTGTGTCTGGTGACGTTAAAAAAAAAAGGTTGAGAAGCGGCGGTTGTATGTATGTGTACGTGACGATAGATGGGTGGTAGATGGTGCTGCATGCTGTGAAATAGCATTTGCGTTGGCGCTCTCGCTGCTTGTTTTCTTCGATGATGAACGATTTTCTTGTCACCCCAAATAATGTTCCGTGTTTATTTTCCCCTCACTCTCTCTCTCTCTCTTTTTCTTGCATACTACATCCCTCACTCACTCATACTCTTGTGTAACTTACAAACCTAGGTAACTATAAATTTTGACTTTTTTTATTCACTTCACATCATATCGATTATCGATAGGTCTGGTGAATTATGCTTCTGGATGATATTTTCTTTTTTTTTTTTTATTGTTATTTCCTTTCTGCTTCTTTTAGCGGATGATAATCCCGTTTAAAGCGTAAGGGCGTGTGCGAGCCAAAATTTGACTAAAGACATCTTTCATTCGCTCTTTTGTTGTTAGTTTTTATTTATTTATTTATATTTTTTTTCTTTCTTTCTTTGGTTGAGATGTTTATAACGGCGCTAAATGTATTTCTAACGGGTCGAACAATGAATTTTTTAAACGTCATTAACACGTCATTAGTCGAAGAGGAGGAGGAGAGGTCCACAGGATTTACATCTTCTTCGGAGAAATTCGTGTTTTATAGGGCGAACGTAGTTACTAATAATACAAGTGACTCGTGATCTAATTGCACACAACGTTTTGTTAAAGAGATCGTTAAAGAAGATGCGCGGATGAATTGTATGAGGATTTAATAGCGAAAGATACGCATTTTTATTTCTTCCGGTGTGGGAAAATTATTGCGTAGAACGAACTTTTGGTTGTTCGATATTTTCATTACAGCGAAATTTTAAATGCACAGTAAAAATTAATGTTTGGTTTAAGTGTAAAATAAGATTTATATAATATGTACTGCCAAATGGCAACAAATTTCAAAAAAAAAAAAAAAAATCTACCGGTGGTAAAAAAAAAGACGTTATTTTCAAGCACTTTCTAAATTTCTAATCATATTTTGGTTTTATACTAACGGCGAATTACATATACAGTATTAATAAAGTTCGTTAGAAATATTGCCGCTTTAACGAAATATTTTAACCTATAACAAAAACATTTTCGGCGAGCGCAATTATGATTTTCGATGTGAAATCTTACAAAATTAGTGAATTGAGAAATATTATTATAATTAATTATTATTTTGCTTTCTATGGAAATATCTTATTAATTTTTTAACTAGCGAAATATTGTTGTAGAGTTTAACAATAGAAATATTTTTTTTTTCTTCAACTTCGTTCTAGCAAATTTTGCATTCGGGTTTCTTATAATTATATCTATTATTCTTATCTTCCTCTTAATTCTTAATTATTCGAAGAGAATCGCGATGGTGTAGTTATTTCAAGTTACAATAATAATGCTGAGGGGAAGCAAAAAAAGAGTTTGGAAAAATACAAGTTTAAATAGCGAGCTATTCCGAGTAATTGCGTGAATTCAAGTGCGGGCAAAATGTGAAAATACTGAGCATGAAATTTTACATTGAAATTCGTAGACTGCAATTCCATTGTTAAACCAACGACACATTTTCAAATTGTATTCTTTATTTTTAAAAAAAAATGAAAAAGAAACCTTAAAAGTGGATGAAACACTTTTCTAATTTTAATCTTACAATATAAAAAACTATTATTTTTTCTTTTATACGTGTTTTCGTTTCGAATGAAGTTTGCAGAAGCTTGGTCATTTTTTTTTTTTTTTTCCATTTCTCGTTTTAAGGTAGATACACTTCCTCTGTAAACTGTGTATCACGAATGTGTTTAAAATGGAATTTATTCTAAAATAATACCTTTTTTTTTTTTGGATTTGTTTAAAATGTATGTTTAGTGAAATTTTGGTTTCAAATGTAAATACTTGGTTAAAGTTTGTTGATATTTGGTTACCGAGAGGAAATCTATACAGTATTCTCCGAAGTGGAAATATATATATATATATTTTTAATAAAAAAGGGGAAATATTTTTAATTAAAAATAAAATCAAATATGCATTTTCCATGAATTTACAGTATTAAGAAGAATTTATAAAAATCTTGTCGATTAGGAAACTAGTTTTATTTTTTTAAGCCCTGTTAAACGAGGAGTATAGTAATTATAAACTGGAATTAGCGAATGTCATGAAACAAGTACTGTATTTAAAATAATTATAGTAATTAAAGTACTGTGTACTCTAATGGATGACGCAAATTTAATGTAATTTTATGACTCGATTACAGCGCATTTAATTTTAACTTAACCAAAGAATTTTTCCATTAATTATTACTCCGTATTTTTTTCATTAGAATTGAACACAATTATTAAATAAAATTTTAATTAATGACTTATTTAGATTGAAATAAACTGTTAAACAGCGATTAGAGGATTCGGTAAGATTCGTAATGTAGGCTACATTATTAGAGATGATTTTGGGATTAAGTTTTTTTTTTTTTAATAGTTTAGACGCCAACAATATTGCAGATTTAATAAATAAGTAATCATACATTTGTTATGAGAGCGCAAAGTTTGAAATTTATTGTAGCACTTGGGTAAATGAATGAATAAATAATTTGTCTTGATTCTTATGTACATGTAGATATATTGTTTACATCTGGTATAATTGAATTTATTCAATAAGTAGCGGCATTTTTAATTTAAATTTAAATTTTATTTTAATTTAGCTTTTAGTAACTTAGATTTAGTTGCAGGGCAGTGTAAAACGAAATTTAAATAAAACTATATTTTCTGGTGGCAACGAAGCTATGTATAGTGTGTCCTTAAATTAACGTAGTTTTTAAAAAGCGAATAAATCAGTCAAATTTTAATGAAAATAAACTATTTT
>JAQGAY010000237.1:0-36296 GCA_034698085.1 Polydesmus angustus | reverse complement strand
AACATAAAAAATTTAAACTTTTTTCAGTAATAGTTGACATATTGAATAACATCTCTGCACAAATTTGAGCTCTTAAAACCGTTCTCAGCCGCCAGGAAAAATCGCCAAACGTTAACATTGCCATCTTGCCCCGCTCTCCCCTACACTACTTTGAGCTCTGCTCGTCCATTTTATCAGAATCCCCCCCCCAGTCAATAGACTAGTGTCCCACCTTACTGATGTTAAAATCTGGTCACCTTAACATAAGAGCACTTTCCACTAGGTGGCATGCCCCAGTTGTCTTTCTAGAATTGAAACAGTACATGTGAGGTGATCATAAGAACATAGGTTAATGCATAGTTTAATTTCTAAATAAGTTATTGAAGCATTTTAAATTTTACTTTTAAAAAAAACATTTAACATTCACTAACTTTTTTAATGTTTAAAATATGTAAGATTCTGTTCTGCAACATTTCATTATTATTACAAATTCCTTCCCAAATGCGTATAGATTAAGGTTTCCAGGACATGCTCAGCATTAGAAGAACAGGGTTGTAGAAGCCAGTATAGAAAGAAGCCAGGATCTAATGTCCAATAACCACACTCTATGTGTGAAACAATTCAAAAAGCAACCAAATTTACTTGCAGTAGCTTTTTAAATTTTTTGATAATTAAAACAATCTTGCTACTGTATATCTAGTTCGATTTCATTTTTAAATTTATATACGAGCACTATTCCACAAAGACCTGGATTGGATTTTTCAAATTTTTTTTTTAAATTAAAAAAAAATAAATTGCAGGCTTTGATGGTAGACATGTAAGCTATTTTTCCATGTATTTGTATTTCTGTTTTAAGCAGGTTTTTGGCCGTTTTACAAGGTTTTCGTGACCCTCTGCAAATAAATTTCCCGCCGTTGCCATCTTTTAGCTCATAACTTTTTCCCCCGTCTCTTTCGTTAGTTTACATTTTTGTTTACCCTTGTGAGTCTTAAGGGAGGTAAAAAGGAGATATTCAGCAGGTGCTAAATCAGGGGAGTAAGTGAGGTAGTTCAAAATGTCCCAACCGACTGTGTTTTAAGGTCGCCTTGGTGGCACGGGCATTGTCATGAAATACAGGGCCGTATTTACCCATAAGCGCACTAGGCGCAAAATAGGGGCCTCGCACTCAGGGGGGCCTCACAAACCTACCTCACACAAATAACTTTTTTTATTTATTTCTTTGTGGAAAGGCAATTTATAAGAAAAAAGTTGCCAAAAAAAAGAGAAATTCGGCTGTTTTCTCAAAAAAATTTCGCGCCTCGCAAGCTCGGCGCTGGTTTACTACAATCAAAGTTACTTTTGCCCAGGGGCTTCAGCGCCAAACAAGTTTTTTAAAACAAATTTAGGCTTTTTGACCCCTGAAATGACGTTCATGGGGCCTCAAAACGTTGCTGCGCCTAGGGCCTCCCAAGGTGTAAATACGGCCCTGATGAAATAAGAACACTCACTTCCTCAACATTCTCCTTCGTTTGTTGTGAATTGCTCTTTTGAGCTTTTTTAGTGTCTCGCAGTGTTAATCGTTTCTCTCTCAGACTCAAAGTCAATCATAATGATCCCTTTTTTTGTCCCAAAAATAGTGGCCATGGTTAAGGTTATGATGGTAAAAAAAGACGGCATGCGCATTAGGGGGGGGGGGAGGGAGTTCACCAATTTGTGATGACGTGTGACAAGGGGGAGGGGGGGACTTAAGAAATTCGGATGTCACATTAAATTCAATGTATTAAAAAACAAGTTTTTGCAACATTTTTTTGTACTTTTTTCCAAAAAATTCCAGACCCAAAAAAATGATACAAATTGTTAAAAATTTGTTATTTTGTCCAAAAAAAGACCAAAATTCGTCCATTTTTCTAAAAAAACATTTTTTTGGAGGGGGGGGGGTCTGACTTTTGGTGACCAAGTGTGACATAGGGGGGGGGGAGAAAGGGGGGGGGGGCAAATTTGCGTGACGTCATATGTGAACAGTTCCTTACTGTGTATAACTGCATTTAATTAATTTCAAAACAATTTTAATGTTATTAATTAATTATATTAAAGACTGTATCAAAAAGACAATTTACATCTGATACATTAAAAATTTAATTTAATAAAATTTAATTTAACAAAATTTAATTTAACAAAATTTAATTTAACAAAATTTAATTTAATTTACATATAAATATTAATGTAATTTAAGTTTAAAAATTTAGTTTTATTTTAAAAAAAAATACATTCAAAGTTCAGTAACTGTATTTCTAGTGGTCATTGAAGTTTTAACAAGGCAGCCACCGACCTTGATAAACTTTAAGCTTGCCTACCTCCTACGTCAAAACGCGCCAAAGCGCTCGCGCACTTCAAAATAAGAGCGGGATGGCGTATCTATCTAAGAAACTGTTTTTATGGTTGAAGATGTGATTAAATAAGAAAATCTATATTATAATGTACATGTACCGTACTGGTTTTATTAGTTTTGCTATTTTTTTTTTTAAATTTAATCATAGATTTATAAAAATGAATACCATGAAAAAACAATAAATTGAGGTGACACAAAGCAAATTAAACTTTATGCAACAAATTACACTAAAAAAACGAGTCTAATCCAATAGGGATCTTATTGGACTTAACTTTCTTTTCGAATGCAATTCACTTGCAAAAATAGGTTTTGCTTTGTATACCTCATCATCTAGTGCCGAACTACTGTGCATTTACGCAAATTTAATAAGTTAAAAATAAAGTTTGCAAAATATATTTTTAAATATGTAAAATCATAGTTAGGTAGAACTAAAAAAAAATATTATATTCCACATTGGAACTACAGTCTTGTAGGCTATATGTACAGTATTGAATTTGTATTAGCGCCTGCAATTCTTAAAATTATAATTTTTATTTATGCTTTAGATGCATAAATTTAAACTTATATTAGCAAAAAAAAATTTTAAATAATCTTTATTTTATTATTATAACTAATAAACAATTTTATAATTATTAAGAATTAACTTACAAAGCTCTCCTCCTCTTCCCTTCGTTCTTGTCATCATAGTGTCGTCATTAACCTTGAGAAAATGTTTAAATCCAGAAAGTTAAGGCGCATTGGCGCCAGCTGGTGGCAAGAGTGGAAACTTATGCCTTTTGGAAGGTCCTTCCTCCTTGGTCTTCCCGTATATTAAACTTTTTAAAATAATTGCACAAATATTTTATTTTAATTACTTATGGAAAAATTGATTTTTATAAAGTAGACATTTTTTAATACAATTTTTTAATTTTAATAATTGATTTACACACAGTACTAAACAGCAAAATTACATTTAAAATATATTTTTCAAGGACATTTTAGAAATAATGGTTCTAGGACAACTCGGCACCGGACCACTGGTCCACAACTGGTGCCTTTTTGGAGTGAGGCGGACTATTCGTACCGGGACAACTGGTCACCTGGTATAATAGAGCAAGTGGAAATGGAGGTCGCCTACCCGAAAAGGTAGAATTTAGCAATAATTAGCCTGTAGTGTCCAAAGTCACGTAAATTAATGAATTAATAAATAATGCAAAATTTAAATGAACAATTTTAGGTAACCAGAAGCTTCCTGTAAATATGTCTAACCACATAAAATTCAAGTGTTTTACAAACATAATTCTTGTTCATAAAATAAAATTAAACATAACAATCATGATGCAATATAATTATATAAATCCACAACGTGATGCAATCTGCAATAATATCTTTAGCGCCACCCCAATTACACATCGTGAACTAATACACCAGTGCTGCATTATTTTTGTGGACACGGCGTATAATAATAATAATCTACATTTTCAATATTTTTTTGGTATGTAGCAAAATTTTCTATAGGAAACTTCACTGTGTTCTGTCTCAGTTCTGCTGATCCAGTATTGTTCAGGTAATATTATTTTATTTTAGTAATTGAAACATTTTAATAAAATTAAAACGAGAGTTACTTTAAAAAAAAATTAAAAAGAGACAGGTCTTATGCAGCACAGTTCAATTGGAGTAGAGACCCACGAGTGAAAACAATGCTGACAAGAACGAACTATAAAAAATGTATTACTGTAGGCCTATGCGAAACTTAGTTTTTGATGATTTTTTATTCATTGCCAACCAAATCATCGCAAATTTGAAAGACATAGTCGAAGAAATTGCGTTTAGAACTTTAGAGGATGTATAGAGCAAACAAGCGTAAGTTAGTTTATATTTTGTGTAGGCCCTACTGTAATAATTATAATATGGAAAGTTATGTTTGCGCGCACAGATTTAATTTTTGTAACAGTTTTGTAATAAAGTTTGCGTAAAATAATTTTTAAATCGATAGTTAAGAGAATATTAAAACTTTGTAAAATTGTCTCAAAGCTATTTTCAATAATTATTACCTATAATTTTTTTGTTAGTACATACAAAAATTTGAATTAGAAATGTCTTTAAAAGGAATTTTTAGATTTAAATGTGGCGCCAATGTTAAATATTGGGCGCTATGGGGGACACTGGGAAATACGAAATGGTAACAGCGACGCGCGATTATTTTTATCTTAAAAATTACAAAATTATGAATTATATGAAATATTTCTAATAATACGTAAAAACACTATGGTAACACCTTGCTTTGTGTATCATTTTAAATTTTTTATTTATCGTTGCGAGTGTCGCGAAAGCGGAAGTAGCAGCAGACGAAAATTGTTCTCTTTTCGTCGTAGTCGCCCGCTCAGCACGTGATCGTTTTCAACATGTCAATTTATTTTTGGGTAAATTTCGTGCAAGTGTTCGTTTTTATTTATTTTTTTCTCGTTTTTATATCGGATTTGACGTTCGTGTTCTCATTTTCCACGCTGGGTCTCATCGCGGCGGCGATATTTCGCTTTAAATTCGCACTTGTTGCGCAGAAAGATTTCTCCAAATTTCGAAGTAAGACTGGGTCGGATTCTACCGGTGATAAGAATGATGAAGAAGGGAGAGAAAAATTTCAGCCCATGGTTATCGCTCATCGAACGTTAGCGTTGGAGTGCCCCGAAAATTCAATTTCTGGGATTCGACTCGTAAGTCAATTAACTATACGAGATGAAAATAATATAAATCGTTTCATGTATTAATTTTATGTTCGCATCGAACAGAGAATGATTTACAGTGACCAAAAAAAGTATTTGCGGACACCCAAAGAAAGTGAGGTTTTTCCTAAATAAAATTACAAATTTTAACAAAAACACCTTTAAATAATTGCAGAGAAACGTGTAATTACTACATGTACAAAAAAGAAAAATTTAACGAGGAAATTAAACAAATGTAAAATTTCAAAGCAAAAAATGTGTTGGAACGTATGGATTTTAAGCCGAGTGTTGTTGACATATTGGTAGATAAGCATTTCTCTAATAAAAGTTACTGTATTTGTCAATATTTTTTTTAGTTTATGGGGCGTCATATCCCCCCATTATTATGGCAGTCATGGTACTATGAAATTTTTCTCAAAAAGCTGGTACAGAAGCACAGGTAGTCGAAACTAAAATCCCCTTCAATGCAGTTTAACATGGAAGTGGCAATGTTATGGTTTTGGAGTCTACATTTTATTTATGGTACCATGACTGCAATAACATACATGAGAATATTATAATGCGAATTAAATACAAAAACATTGACTAGTAGTTTGAGAAATGTTTATCTTCCAACATGCATGATGCATGTCAACCATCAATAGCTGAAAATCCCAATGTTTACCATATACAGTAAATACTTTTTATGCATTAAGTATTTTTTACATTTTAAAAACTTTTTCATTAATTATTAATTATCTTTTTTTCCATGCATTAAGTATGTAATTATACATTTCTCTGTAATTGTTTAACAGGGTTTTTGTTACAATTTTGGATTTTTTTAAAAGAAAAATATATTGGGTATCCAAATAACTTTTTTTTATTATTATCACTGTAGGTGTTATTCGATTGAATGAAATTTGCTGTATAAGACTGTTTTTAGTGGCTTACATTTATTTTAAAATTTTATTTTAGGCAGCTGAATATGGATTTGATGGAGTCGAATTTGATGTGCGTTTATCGAATGATGGTGCAGCTGTTTTATTTCACGATTCAACCATCGATCGCGTTACCACATCCAGTGGTTTACTCAAAGATTTCACCTATGAAAAACTACAATCTTTAGATATATCGAGTCAACATTTAACGCAGTAAGTGCCGTTTATTTATTTTTTTAATTTAAAAACATCTACTTTCAATCTTAAAGATAACAAAATATTTTTGTCAGCAAATCGTATGAAAATGAGAGAATTCCACGTTTAAAAGATGCAATCTCCGAGTGTCTCGCGCTAAATCTAAAGATAATAATCGACGTCAAAGTGCCCAATTCCAAGGTTTTATTTCAATTATTTATTTTTATTTCATGTTTTTTCCCCCATCCATTTTATTTAACATTGTTTTATAATGCACTCTGAATGGTCTTGTTAATCTCTTTAGTAAGCTTTTTGTGACTTGCGATGAATATCTGCTCTCTCTAAAAAAAATATGGGTCTGGCATTTATTTCCCATGCATCAATTTCTATTATTTTGCGGTTTGCAGCCAAACCCCTTATCTTCTCCAACATTATTATAAGTATGTAACTGTTTCGTATGCATTCTATTTTTTTATTTTTAGTTTTTATAGCAAATTTGTGCGTTTTAGAAATTTTAAGTAGTTACTTAGGCTATTTAAAATTAATGCACACACATCTATTAATTGCTTTAAGTTTATTTGTTATGCAGTAGAATTTGTGTACAATTTATATTTATTTTAGAAACTAATTGATACTTAATTTTGGTGTTTTTTCTTTCCATTGTTGATGATTTTATTTAGATGTTAAGTATTTTAACTGAAGTGTTTCGAAGTACCAAAGATCTTGAGAATCGATCAATGGTGGTTAGTGTATCGCCTCTGTTTTTATACAAAGTAATTTTTTTTCACGCGGAATTTCGACATTTGAATTATTGTTGAAAATTTTAATTGACATTCCCATTTATTTATTTATTTTTGGAAGCTCAATCATTAATGTTATTAATTTTTTTCTAAATCAGACTTTTTCAAATCATCATTCACTGAGACGGAAATTATTGTTTTCTATATTTATGAATTTTTATTTTAAATTTGAAGTTAGCAGTGTGAAACAGCAACTATAGAATTTAGTGAAGCAGTACCTAGTTTAAAACTTTTGTACAAGGTGCCGAAAGTTGTAAATTTAAGTATTTTACAGTACATTAATTTCTACTTTTTTGTTAGTTTTACCCTTCGTCATTTTATACATTAGCAAGATAATATTGAACTTTTAAGAAGTCAATTTTTAAGTTGAGTTGCAGTTTTTTTTAGATCTTTTTTTTTTTTGGGTGGGAAGAATGTTTACCTTACTCTTTTTAACCGAAATCTTAGATGTTATTACAGAGTGATTTTTTTTAGAAAATAATTTTTTATTGTTATAAGTAATATGAAACAATTATTTGAGATATTATTTGAAAATTATTTCTACTGGTTTATTAATTTATAAACGAATTTGCATTACTGACCACCTTAAAACAATCCCGTAAAATTTGATTCCATTACTGTAATATTAAAAGAATCAAACTATTTTTTAAAAAAAAAAAAATTACATAAGATAGGCCTACTATTGAATCAGATAATAGTGAATTTCAAAAAAAGTTTTTGATAATTTTATTCGTCGAAATTCCGTATTTATGGTCTTGTAATGATAACAATAATAATCCAACTTGCCAACATCATTTTAAGTTAAAGAAAATGAATCCCTCGGTATACACTGGTCTTGTTTGGCGACCGCAGATGCTATCATTGGTGTGCCCAGGGGGAAATTTGGAGTTCGGCACTGCTAGATATCGGGAGAAATGGAAACAGCTGTTGGCAATCGCCGGTGATCCCATTGTTGATTGGTTTTACAATAATCTCTTTTGGCATTTAAGCGGAGTCGATGCTTTTTTACCGCATAAAGATTCCATTAACAAGTAATCCGTAATTTTTAGTTACGATAATGATTACGAAAATTATTATTATTTTGTTTAGGGAGTACGCGAGGATGTGGAAGAGACGAAATGTGCCTTTGTTAGTTTGGCCTGTTAACAATCCAATTGAGAAAACATTTTTTTCCAGCGTCATGCACCTTGATTATTTAACTGATACTCATATACCTTTTTGCTAAACTCTTGATATTTTATTTTACATTTCTGCATTTTAGATTTGCGAACGTTTAATTAATTATTGCGGTAGCTAAGAGCAATACAGCCAAACCTCATTTAATCTCAAAATATTTTATCTTATGGTAATTTAATCAAATTTTTTTTGCATTATCGGTATTCAATTTTAATGTGATTAACTTATTTGTCAAGTTTCTAAAACTATACAGAATCTTCCCTAAGCTAAAGGACTGCTACAGTAATTAGAAAATGTAAATCCATGTTGACAATTGAGGTACGGTAAATTAGAAAATCATGCGTACAAAATAAACAGAAAAAAAAATAGATTAAAAAACTAATCTATAAATTAAAAAGCTCTTTTTTTTTCTTTTCATAAAATTAGCAATTTAACATAATAATTGAGATGATTAATTCAATTTCAGATATTGTTTAAAAATCCGTAATTAGACATAGGCTAATTATTAATTAGACACATTTTATTTGACATAATGAGGGTTGACTTTATTGCGGAATTTGATCTGCGAAGCCTTAGACATTTAAAATTTTAATTATTTATATTTTTTATTTCAATATTGTACGATTTCGCGAGAACCTAGTCACCTATTTTTGAGGGTATTTTGATCTTAAAAGACTATCTAAAGCGTAGACAGCTATCGAAGAAATATTTATGTGTTAGTTTATACCACTTTTCCTTTAAACAAATTTGATTATGAAATACAGTACAATTAATATTTAGCATGAATATATTATTTTGATTTGGATCTTGAAACTTTTTGAAATATAATTGATTTTCAAATACAGTATTTCATAAGTTCAATTTATTTAACATGTAGGGCTATTGAATTTATTTTGAAAAATGAAACCTCGTTTTTTGTTTTGATAATATTTCAGTAGTTCCAAATATTTTTTTTAATAAATATATCAATTAAAAGAATATACAAACACATTTTTATTTAACATTTATTTATTAAGGTATTAACAAATTATTATTTAAAAATTAACAATTTGGGTGATTTGCACAATTGCCGCGTTGTACAATAATATTAGAAAGAGTTTGAGCATGCTCAGTTTTCCATATTAAATGTTTACAATTGTGTGTGAAAACTTAGATTTCGTATAACAGGTCTTATAACAAACAGTATTCTTATAATTACCTCTGCAATTTATTAACTTTTTTGAGGCCGTTTTTTAATCGGCTTCCAGTTAGTTATTTATTTTAAAAACGAAAATAACAGCGAAATATAAGTGATCTGTTTTTTTTTTAAAGAATAACTTTGTAATAAAACTGTAACAATAACTTTTAACAGTATGTTTAACAAGATCGTTGATGGTTAAATTAGTGAATTACAGAATTGGCACTGCCAAATGTGAATTATGCGTAGGAAAAATGCAAACAATGTTTTCGCACCGTACAATTTTTTCCATAATGCTACCCTCAAAAATTTGCGGTTTTTTTATAATAATATATACAAAACATTTGCGGATAAAAATTGTAATAACCCCTTCTGAATCACATTTGCATTTCTTTTAAAAAATAATAATTAATAACAGAAACAAATTTCGAATTATAAATACAAAAACCCAATATTAATAATTTTTTAAAATTGCGTAGCTTGAATATTGATTTCTTGGTCATTTCGATCATTAGGTAGATTCTTATTTAAATTATTGCCATGATGTCCTGATCCCTGCTTTATTTGATTTTGTACAAAATCCACAAAAATCTTAATTAAAAAAAAATTTTCAATTATTTTTTTTATAAATACTTTTTTTTTTTGAAAAAAAAAATTACTTGGTCTAAAGTTGTCTTTGAAACCGAAAAATCTTGAATGATCATTTCCAATTTCATACTTTCTAAATGTTTAAACAATTCTCCCAGTTCAACCATTTTGCATGAAATAATAAATTCGATGTTGCTCCCATGATCATTCTTCAAAAAAAAAAAAAAAATGAAAATTATGTTATTTTAACAATTGTTATTACCATCATAATATTTGACTCGAATACTTACTTTGCTAATGGCACTTGGAAAGTGACTCCTAATTCGAGCGATAATATCCGTATTGATTGAGTCTTCTTTGACAAAAACTGAAACCGTGTAGTCATCCCCGAACCTGTTTTTTAAATATTGAGGGCTTCCTAAGCACTGGAATTGGCCATCCTTCATTATGGCAAGTCTGGTGCACAGTATGTCGCACTCCTCCATGTTGTGAGATGTCAAAATCACCGACCTATTGTCTTTCGTAATTTCTTGAATGTTTTGCCAGACTAAGCGCCGCGTTGTAGGATCCATTCCAGTGGTTGGTTCATCCTGATTACATAAAAAAAAACAGATTCTAATTTATAGTTAATAATATTTTTACTCAATACTTTACCATGAGAATCAATTCGGGATTTCCCAACACTGCTATTGCGGCGCATAGTTTACGTTTCGTACCATTACTGTACGTTTTTGACAAATTTTGGGCATCGTGTTCTAGTTGGAACTGGATAATAGCTTTAAATACAGCCTGCAAGTTAGACATTGTTGTAGTTAAAATGTTTATAATAATAATTTATAATGTAAATTTATTCGTACAAGTGGTACATCCACATCTGGAATGCCTTTGAGACCTGCATAAACGGAAAGCAACTCTTCCGCACTTAACAGTTCGTCTACGGAGTTTGTTTGAGGGCAATAGCCCACATTCTTTGACCCATGTTGATGAGCTGGCGAAATTCTAAAGATAAACAACAATTAAGTTATTGAATTAATAAATTAATTGAGGAGTTACTTTTGGCTTTTGTAGTATATTTCGCCAGAGGTTGGTACTAGTTCACCGGTTAACATGTGGAATGTTGACGTTTTTCCCGCTCCATTTATTCCCAAAAGACCAAAACACTAAAGCGATACATTAATGATGCATTTACATACATAAAGCTTAAATTAAAAAAAAGGTACCTCTCCTTTTGGAACGGACAGACATATATTATTTACGGCAATAATTTCGCCTTCCGCAGTGTTAAACCTTTTGCTCAAATTTTTTACTCGTATTAAATCACCAGCGCAGCTAGAATTTAAAACTTTTTCTCGTTCTTTTTTCACATTTACGTCTTCAGGAATATCTTTTTTATTCACTTTTCTATTTGATTGATGAAGAAAAAACAAACAAACAACATTAATATAAACAACATTATTTTTTAAATTAATTAATTACTTCGTTGTTATCCAAGAAAAGTATCCCGGAGCCCACTCCAACATTAGATTAATTATAAAAAACACTACACCTTGGATAGCCATCACGATTAAATTCAAACCGAGGATATTCATACTAAAAGGATTAGTATAAGTGTCATCCCCGAATCGCATGAACACTTCGGCTTGAATATAATTTTTGGTTAATTCCACTAATCCTCCAGCCAATGCAAATTGAGGAAAGATTAAAAACAAATACTGGAGAATTTTGTTAGCTAGTTCCATTGCCTAAAAAAAAGCAATATTAGAAATGTATTAATAAAAGTAGCCATTAGTTTTTATGGTAATATCTAACAATCTAAAATAGCTTTAAAAAAAAGGTTAATCAAAATTACATTTTTCCACAGAGAATAAATTTATTAAAACTTAATTTTTTTCTGATTTAAGGTTTATTGAAATATTTTTCTTAAAGCTATTTTCGTTTGTCGTTTTTTTTAATTTTTGTTTTCTTACTTCATTTTTCTGGAACAAGTAAAATAACAGAGTGCAAACCGTTGTGTTTACACCGATAAAAACGTTGGAACAGAATAAAATGATGCAAGCTAAACTGGGTTCGTTGAAAAACTTTTCGAATATGTACATCAAAGGAGTCGTAGCCCACCTGAATAGTTTCAAAATTAATAAAACGGTAGAATAAAAATAATTTTGAGAAATATTATATAGGTATTTTTTTTTTGTTTACCCAAACATGAAAAGCATGGCGAGGGTAGCGATGAAATTGTGCCCGTACATGTAAATAGGTAAATCAAAAATCGTAATAATAATTGCCGATAAACCAATAGGTATTGCCAGCACAACAATATCGAAGAACGCGGCGACGCTCCAATATAAAACAGGTCCCACGCCGCTTAAATATTGCAATCGTTTTTCTCCTTGCACTCGCTCCTTCACCAAGTACATAACAAAACCGGCGGGAATGAAAGAAAATGCTACCAGAAAAATAATAGCAATTCCCACATCCGCCACATGATGCATTCTATTAAAAAAAAATAATTTTCAAACCAAATTTTATTATTGACTTTTAAATGAATTTCATTACAAAGCCTCCATTCCAAGTTGTAATTTTGACAGATGAAGCGGGTGATTATAAGTCGATATTCCTATAAATTTATAAGTAAAGTTTACATAATTATAATTCATTCAAAAGTTTGCAAAAACAAAAAAAATTACCATATTCATATGAAGATTCATTTTCGTTACTAACTTCAGCTCGTAAAATTGCATTGCTAATTGAGTTGATATAAGACGGTAAAGCGTGAAAACCTTTGTTATTAAACCATCCCACCACAAACTGATCTGAACCTGGGATAGACTCCTCTGGTTTATTCACACCAAACACCCATCCTCCATATCTAATAATTATAATATTAAAAAAAAACATTTTTCCAGCACACTAAAAGCTTATTTACCTCTGTTCTATGTATTCCAAATGTGTAGTCATTAGCCAATCGGTTACATTTCCGTTCAGTAAATCGTAAACAATATCGGTGGTATTTGTAATTTCTTTATCATAAGTTAGAGAAATCGTTTGTTGAGCGTTGCAGACATTATTTCCCGGAGAATCACAACTGCACTGTTGTTTCGTAATTGAATGCCGTTCGACAACGGATTGATGTGCACAAGTTGGGTAGATCCTTTTTTTTAAAAAAAAGTATTTATTTAATTAGCATAATTTTTTTTTATATTAATGAACGGTTTTATATAAACATACCCTTCCGGCTTATCTCTCATACAAGTCGTTCCTATTCCTGGCGGTTCTTTCATTTTCGAAGATAATTTCTCGGCGTAGGAATGATTAGGGTGAACTCTATATCGAAATAAAAATGTTAATTATTAGAAATGTTTGCCTTTTTTTAATTTATTAAAACGTACTTGATAAAACTGGAGACACCGGGGCCATAGATACTTGGAGTGAGCAAAAGTGAAGGGCTAGAGTGTGTAATTGCCGGACGAATAAGAGTGAATCCCATGGCCATAGCCACGAAAATACACGGCAGAACGATGCAAGTAATAAAAGCCCTCCAATTTCGACTAAAATGATGAAGGCGTTTAATAAGCAACCATTTGAACTGGTTCCATTTGAGCATCGTGCCTTTGTTCATTGTATAATGGACTTGGTATAAAGATTTTGCCAACCATGGCTCGCATCCTGCTTTTCGTGATTCTAATAATTGACCATTTTAATTCGTAATTTGTATTAGAAAAATTGGTTTCAACCACTGTGTAATGTTGCTACTCACTTTGTCGTTTTGTAGCGGTTGGTAAAGCGTTCATATTGAAATTAAATTCACTCGTTTTCATAGTTTCGTCTCTCAAAGGAGAGCTCGGAACTTTCTTATTCTTAGCAAGCACTAAAATTTTTTGACCTTGGGGAGTGATTGGTAATCCAGCATCAGCTTGTAAACAGATATTCATGAATACCTAAATGCACATTTTTTTTAAATTTATATTTTCGAAATATTAAAATGTTTTTCTAAAGAAAAGTATCTTACTTGTTCTAAAGTTGTACACGTAATTGAATAACTGTTTACGTTTAGTTTCTGTTTTTGTTCTTCGAAATTAATGAAAAAGTCTGCAAATCTATTGTTGCCTCCGTCTTCATTAATGTAAGGTAAACATAAAACTACTTTGCTCGCATTATCTTCCAACAAATAAGCATTTGGAATATAATATTTTGCAAAATAAAATACCGAAAGTGCATCTTCATTATCTGCAAATGGAAAAATGTTATTTTCATTTATATTATATATTTTTTAATTTAAAAAAAGTATTACTGCTCCTTAAATCTTTAAAATTGGAAGATGTAGACAATTGGTTATGAACAGAACCATTTTCCATAATTTCACTGTTGGTAGATTTGGAAACGTTTAAAAGATAACCAGACCCAAAATGCTTTTTAAGTTCCATCGGTGCTCCATGGCATAAAGTTTTACCCTAAATCAAATAAATCCACACATTTTTATTACATTACAGTGTATCATTTTTTAAAAAAAAAATCTATTATTTTACTTGATGAATAATTAAAACTGAATCGCTGAGAACTTCAGCTTCGTCCATGTGGTGAGTTGTAAGAAGAATAGTTTTTCCTCTTTTCGAACGAATTATAAGTTCCCAAATACTTCTTCGCACTAGTGGATCAACTCCGGAAGTTGGTTCATCAAGAATGATTGTGCGTGAACCTCCGATAAATGCAATAGCCACTGACAATCGTCGACGAGTTCCGCCTGATAGGTTACAGGCCCTTTCGTTCTCTTTCTCTTTTAGTTTCATCGCTTCTATTGTCCTAAAGAAATAGGTATCAATAATTATTGTTACTGTTAAAAATACAAAATGTTAAAATAATATTGTATTGAGATTGCAAAAAGGTTTCTTTTAGCTGTTTCGAACGTAATTTAGAACTTTGTTTCTCACATAAAACTTAGACTAAAATCAATTTACCCTAATCAATAAATTTTTTAAATTATATATAAATTTGTGACAGTGCTAGGGATATAATGTACACACTCTGAACATAATTTAAGCACTAAAACATTACTTTGCTATATCATCTCGAAGCTGTTTATCGGAAAAATTTCCTTTCAAGCGTCCAAAAAATTCAAGGTGTTCTTTTATAGTCATCCTGAAAATGTTATTAAAACAAATACAATTAGTTTTAAATAATTTGTTTTAGATCTTTTTTTTTTTTTGAAATGGCTTACAGTTCAAAAAGAATGTTATATTGAGGACAAACTCCTAATTGTTTTCGAATTTCTTCAAATTCAGTTGTCACATCTCTGTCATAAATTGTGGCGTAACCAGATTGTGGTGTGGTTAAACCTATCAACATATTTCTGTAAAAAAATATAATTAGATGTAAAAAAAAAACTAATTTAAGTATTTAAAAAAATTTTTTTTTTTACATTATTGTGGTTTTTCCGGAACCACTTTGACCTAATAGAGATGTAATTTGTGATTCGTAAAGATTCATGGTGAGATCTTCAACAGCCACGGTTTGTGAGCCTTTGCCAGGGTAATACACTTTAGTCAAATTCCGCGATGCAATTCCAATTCTTGATTTTGAATCTTGTTTGTTCATATGTCCAGAAGAATCTTCAATAGAAAAAAATGATATTAAAAATAATGTTTTTTATTTATTTTTTAATTTTAATTTTTTTTTTACTTTCAATGGCAGCGTTGAGATTTTTAAACTTGTGATTATTGGAGCTCTTATACTTCGGAAAAATTGAAAAGACTGGATAGAAAATCATGTACCATTTCTTTTTAACACTTCTTTGCCAAACTAAAAAAAAATAATATTAATATAGCAAATTAGGAGTAAAATTGTAATCTTGAGCGCTAATCATACCGCTAATTAGACTACTAAAATAAGCCGCAATCACGAAGTAAATAAATGTATCAACAACCATCATGATGCAAGTCCACGCTAAACACATTTCATCTCCAAAAATTGGGCTTTTCCAAATATTTGACCACTGAATTCCTTCCTTTTGTTCTTCAAATCGAGCGATGTAAACACAACCTTGACTAAACGCCGTCGACATCAATAAATTCTAAAAATAATATTAATATTGAAAAAAATTTTGAATGGAATATTAAAATTTTAAAATAATATTACCAATAGTAAACGCGACGATAAGCTTAATTGAGTTTCTAATGTTAAAACCACAATAAATGGTAAATAGGAAGCCAAATAAAGTAAAACAGCTGATATGGCCGCAATCGTTGCTCTTTTAAACCAGATGCTTATTAAATAACTGTTAAATAGACAGCGAGTACATTAATATATTTTTATGATGTTAAATTATTGTAATTTTTCTTTACCAAAACATTATAGTCGAAAGTGAAAATAAGAACAGAAAGACGAAAAGTAGCCCCGGATCAGAATTTGGGAAAACGCCTCCGTACTTGAGAATGATCGCACTTCCAATGTTTGTGAGCAGCATAACAAATAAGCAATTCGTAAACCACGAAATCCATCCAATCCATGGTTTTAGACCCATAACTAACATGACCTAAAACATTTTTTAAAGGAAAAAAATTAATTTGTGTACTGTATATACATTTTATTCTACGTACTTGATGAACCATTAATTCTCGATCGAGAACTAACTCTCGAACAAAAATTGCCACGATAAATATCCACGCCAGTGTTGTTACCGCTGGAACGTTAGCTCGCAAAAAATAGCCAAACCTACACATAAGAAATATGAATTTATTTAAATATAAATATTTTAAACGTGACGTACTCGTCTTTCGAATAACATGGGTATGGAAATTGTTGAACAAAAGCTCCAGGTAAAGTTGCGTTGTGGTTGCCACTTTGCATATTTATAATGGATCGGTCGATCATATCTTGTAGTTCAACAAAACCCCTAAAATATCTCATATTTTCAATGAAATTGTCTTCTGGTCCAGGTTTCCAAAACCTGCTCAATAATAAAGTTAATTAGAAAAAATCGAAAATTACCACTTTAAAAAAAATAGTTAATTTTTTACTAACCGTTCTTTTTTACTTTTGGTAGTTGGAACGTCGTCGATATCCATTCTTATTTTGTATTTTATGTGTTTCGGTAAACCAGTAAAATTACTCAATCTGTCCATCGAATCTAAGAGCTGAATGTCATCGCTTGAGAAATTGTTAAACACGATTCCTAAGAAAAAACATTTGAAATTTAATAATTATTATTCAATTAATAAAAAAAATGTTGGTACTTTACCTGCTAAAAATGAACTGGATTTTTTCAAAGCTAAAGCTTCCTTTTCCATCTGTTCCTCAGTCGCAAATCCAACAAATCTATTCATTTCGAAACATTCCAATCCTTTGCTAAGTGCACTTGCTGCTCCTAATAATTTCTGAGGATTTCCCATGCCATTTAATATGGTTGAAATGTTTGATATCGATCTAGTAATGGCCGGTCCTAACAAACTATTCGCGATGCTATTTGGAATTGGTAGCATTATAAGATCCTTCGAAAAAAAAAATAATATTGTTTAAGCGATTTATATTATTTAATGAAAATTAAATACGTACTTCCATATTTGTTAGTTCGTTTTCTATAAATGTCTGAACAAATTTAAAGCCGCCGCTCCACTCTCTTATCATATCAATTGAGGAAGACATTTTATCGAAAGTTACATTTATCTACAAAATTAAAATTGTTTATATATATAAAAAAAAAAAACAACAATACTAGTAATATATTTTTTTTTACCTGTGAAATAATTTTTCTACTATATTCATTGTCTGGAGAAAACAACATTTTTCCTCGAATGAAAGGTTTTAAAAATCCCCAAATAACTGAACCAGCAGGTCTATAGGCAACTTGTTTGTACATCGCTTGGCAGAAATCACCTAGGAAAATGATTTTAATTTAATTATTAAAAATATCAATCAATTACTATAGGACAATTAATTTCTTACTTGGCAAACTTTCCAATTCGAGTTTTTCTTTTTCCGGAGGTGGTCTGTTGTTGGTTGTTTGTAATAAGCGGAAGTATTCTTCAAAAGTTCTTATTGGGTGTCCACAAAGCATGTTTCCAAATGAAGTTATTAATGATCCAGAAATTTCTATAAAAAAAAATATGGTAGAAAAAGTTAAATTACGTTTGTTTATTTTTATTATGTTTATATGGAAACTTCAATTCAACAAAATAGTTTTAAAAATAACTTATTTATTTTATACTGTTAAACAACTTTTAAATTGTTTTCTAAGCCCCCGAATTCAATTAAACAGCTTTTCAAATTAATTTACCTCCTTTTGCTAATTCTGATGGGTTTAAATTAGACACTATTTTTGCAATGTTGCTGTCCATTTGAAGTGAGTAGAATGTTTTGGCCACCACAGGAAATATCTTTTGTGCGTTAAATACAGATTGCAAGGCTTCTTTAACTTTAGCATAATCCAAATTTAGCTTTCTCGCAATCGGATCCATAAATAGATGCATTTCCTAAATTAATAAAGTAAATATCAATTTTTTTTTCTATGAATACTTTAAATTTATTTTTACATTTTTTAATATGGAAATGACGTTAAGATGACTGAATATGGTGCTCATAAAGTTATTAATTTTATCCGCGGAATGTTCATCACAAAGCGTCGTATGAAGTAATCCAGCTGTGGTAAGGTCCGATCTTAAGTTGAAAAGTGTAGGCATTATATCTAAGTCGCAAAACATATCTTCTAATTTGGAAATTTTTCTTTCAAACAAAATCTATAAAAAATAAAATTGATGAAAAAAAGAAAAAGTTTTTTTTAAAATTATTTTTTGATTATTGTTTTTATTGATGATGAGATTTACCACTGAAAAGTTTAATGACGTATTCATTAGCAAGTCTATATTTGATAATGGATAATCCAAATTCAATAAATATGTAGAAATTTGTTTCACATCGGTAACTAAGTCTTTGACAGGAACTAAAAATAATTCAATTGTTTTAATTATTTTGTTGTTGAAATTATATTTTTAACGAATTTTTTTGTTTACTTGTTTCATTCCGAAGATTGGTTATCATAAAAATATAAATGTCCTTTACTCCAGCAGCAATATCCATTAATTTATCTTCGAAAGAACTTCCGGCAATCACTGGTGCTAAAACTTCGACCATAACTTCCAATCTGTAGTAATTTTCGACAAATTTCAGTACTTTTGATGAACAATTTTTATTGCCTTTTAACTAACCCGTTTGCCAATTTCTGAAGAGAAGTTGAGTGAATGACTGGCAAAATTAATCTGGCAATTCCTTGAATGGAAATGTCGTCGAAGGCTGTTTTAAAATCCACATTTCCCATTGCTGATTTGAGATCCACAAAAGCTAAGCCCAATTTTCCTATATTTTTCCCAACTGACACTACCAAGTTCCAAGATAATAAAGTTTCGATTTGTAACTTTGGTAACTGAAAGTACCGTATACATTTTTATTAATAATTATTGGGAAATGTTTATTAAAATTTATAATCGAAAAAAACTCACAATATTTATAATCTTATTCACGTCTAACGATGATAGGAACATGTCGACAATTTCAAGTCCGTTGTCTTTATCACCTCTTGGACAAAGAATTTGGCCACTCAGGAGTTGCTTAACTTCGCCATTTTGCCCATTAGTTAGTTTAACGAATTTGCTAAATTTTGTTGCACTGCAAAATATGTCTACTATTTTGGCAGGTTTAAAATCCGATGTTGCCAACTGAAAATAAATTCAATTAAACTCAGCATTTTTAAAAAAAATAAAATGGTATAATGATAAATTTACCATATTAAGATTTATCATTCCATTGACTAATACTTCTTCTCCAGGAGTATTCAAAAATAATCGATTCAAAGTGCTATTCAATACTAAGATGTTTTTGATTGGAAAAAATACTGAAACACAAAATTGGTTAATAAAATTAATAATTTGCTTGACAACAAATAAATCATTTACTAAACAACAAAATTATTAGACTTTCATGTTGTTGTTTTTTTCGTTAAAGTTTTATAAATTCAGTAATTTGTTGTTTATTTTTAGTTTTTGAGCAATATATAAAATAGATGTTTAGAAAATATTATAGTAAAATCATTTACCAGGCACTTGAAATTTGAGATAGTCTAGTATGGTTTCAACTAGTGATTGTATATCCGTCGAATCAGTCAGCGAAGAAATATTTGGGAAGTTGAGCAACGGCATTCCCTTGCTAATTAATTTTGAATATCTGTTGAAAAAAATGTATTAATTAACAAATCAAAAAAAAAATATATATAGGTATTTTAATTGTTTACTTGTCAATTTCTTTAACGATCACAGCTTGAGTTTCTTTGCGAAAGCATTTTTCGAGCCATTCTTTAAAATACGGACTAGTATATTTGTTAATCATTTCGTTCAATTGCTTCGCCACTTTGGAAGTCGCGTCGAACATCGGTGGACACGATTGATCAGTATCCGCTATCGGTGTCAAACTTATCTTTAGCGCTTGAATTCGTGCCTAATTGATCGTTAAAAAATTAATTACTAACGTAGTTATAATTTTAAATTACCACACTATAATTATAGTTTGTAACAAACCTGTTGAAGAGTGTCTATTAAATGCAAATCATGTTTCAAACGATGGTAAATCGAAGATAAATTCATCGTGGGCAAATCACAAATTAATTTTTCATACTCTAAAATTGTAAAAAAAAAAATATTTAATTAATTGATATTAAACAAATATTTGTTTATAAAATATTATTTACCTTCGGCGTTCATTAATTGATCGTATAAAAGCGTAATTAGCTCTTTAAAAGGAGCGTAATCAATTTTTGGAAGTAACGGACATATTGTTTCACCACTAAAAATAATTTTTAAAATTAATATTTTAAAAATTCAATTTAATTAAATTAAAATAAAAAAATTTACCTAGAATTGAGTTTTTTTTTTGTGTGTGTGTTTATTTTTATATTTATTGTAAGTGACTTAAAAATTGAATGTTTGCGTTTTGAAAGTTTATCATAATTATTTTTTTTTTGAATAATTATTGTTAAAGTGAAGTGTGTTTGCTAATCAATTTTTAAGTCATTTGTCAATTTAAATCAAATAACTTTTATATTAACCTTGAACGAATAATTTCTGGAAGGGTGTAACCAAAAGTTTGCAGCACCGGTTGCCACGAGGTCCATTCAAAATTTGGGTAAAACCCATCAGGCGGATTTTGTAAGAATTGATTGACTGTTTGAAAGGATTCCAAAAGCATGGACCAATTGAAAGGAGCTGGCGAATTCAATTTGGTAGGCAAAATTTCCATCTTAAAAATAATTTTTAATTCATGCAATAAATTAAAATTTTAATAATACTCGTATTATTTATATTTTTTTAAAAGTTTATATTTACCGCGTTTTTGATGATTGCGATTGCATTCGCGCCGCTGACATCAAAATCCGATACAAATGTGCTTAACCATTCGCTAGGTGGTATGTTACAACACACGCTTAACAGTTGATTAATGGTCATCTGTCCACCCGCTAATTTTTCAAGAGTGCTTAAATCCACGGATTGACTTCGCAAATCTTTGATATTTTGACAAAAAAATGCGGTGTGGTTTGGATGCGCCTCGAAAAAAGAAATCTGGTACCGGTAGAAGAATTATTAATTAAAAAAAAAAAATTGATAATTATTACAATAAATTACCTCATTTAAAACAGCGTATTGTTGAAGCAATTGAGTAGCTTTTAAAACTCCTCTGTGTACGTCTTTTACAATATCATTCATAGCGCTAACATTTGTTATTACATTATAAAAGGTTCCAGAATCTAAAGTTAAATACCCAAAAATAATTAATTGAAATATTTTTTTTATAAAATTCACTTACTTTGCATAGCTTTGATTTTATTAATAATTGTTTTGAATTGTAAATTGAGGAACTGTAAATAAGTTTGGACTTCCTGCCAATCCGGAAATTCTTCAATTATTGATAGGTATTCAACTGCAATTTCCGCCCTGCAAAACAAATTATTCAATTACCGGATATTAAATTAGACTTTATAATTTTTTTAAATTAGGATTTGAAATTAAATTGAACTTTAATTTCGTTCTTACAAGGTCTTTGGATCTTTCAGATTTTGCTGCAACCTATCAATTGCAACAACAGCTGATCGCCATTCTCCTTTTCTTGTCCAGGGAAGTTCGTTGGCTGTTGTTTTTAAAACTCCTAATTTATGTTGACTAAAGTCTTGTAATTGGTCGATTAATAATTTGAAAGAAGTGAAAAAAGGCAAGAAATTAAAATGCGCTTCCCCAACTTCTTGGTTTTGCTATATTTAAAAACCAAAATTAAATTATTCGTTCAATAATAATTTTATCAAAAAAAATTTTTTTTTTTGTTTACTTGATTAAGTTTTGTTAATTTTGCTGGTGATGGATTGATTTCTAACATTAAGGCGGGCCAATCGGTACCACATGTAAAATTTTCAAACGCCGCAAATGAAATGTCCATTTCCGATGGAACGATGAAGTATTGGGCCATATTAAATTTCTGGCAAACTTGATCGGTGGTTTTATTGGAGTCGAAAGTCCATATGGTTTTCATGAGCTCCCGGGTCTGTAATTCAAAGTTCATTAATTAATTTTGAGGAAACTGAAGAAATTATTCGATCAAAACACTTTTGTTATTTACTGTACTTTATAATACAAGTACATGCATTGTAAAATCCAAGAAAAAAAATGTTGTTTGAATACCGTAATAATGAGTATTTTTTGAAAGCACATTTATTTTCTATTGAGACAAAAGTTTAAAAATTTAATACCGGTATTTTGATTTGTGTAATTTTTTTAAAATTTATTTTTGATTTTTTTGAGTTATGGAAATTCTACTTTACGTTTACCATTTTTTATTTTTAAAAATTTTGTGCAGTCCAGTAAATTAATTGACGTTTCTAAAGATTATACGGTAGTGTCATTTGCAGTTTAATAAAACAAAGTCTAGTACATTTTTTTTTTTCATTCTCAAAAACATAAGTGAATTATTATTAAGTTTCAGTGCCGATAAATGCTTTAATTTGGAGATTACCGGGCATTTATTTTTCAAGTTTAGAAGGTATTTTTTATAATTTAAATTTTAATATTTTTTTATTAGTGTTTTCTGACGCTTAGTGAATTGCAGTTTTCTTTATTTGATTTAAACTGTTTAGAATTTGAGTGCTTTTTCGGGCAGTTTCGTAAATTAATTATTATCACGTTTTGAAATAATAAATCTATTTCTAATTTATTTTTAAAAACCAATAAATTTACTTTTGTAGAATTTATAGCAGTGTTAAGGAATACTGATGCCAACTTTGGTACACCTTCCATCATATTAAACATTTTATTTGATTGTGGTTTGTTGATAAACATGCCTTTTATAACTTTCCAGATGTTTTCATTAAAAGGCGCTAAATTTAAATAAATAAATAATTATAATTAATTATTTACTTTTTTCTTAAAATGCTTTTTACCTTTGATAATTCCTAAAGTAGCCAGCATTACGTTAGTGGCATGATTAATATATTTAAACGAATCGAGTGAATTTCCATGATATAATTCAGTCAGCTTTTCGAATGAATTAGAAATTATTTGCGTTGTGCTTAAACTACTGTTGAGAAAAAACAAAATCAATATATCGTAATATGCAGTAGTCAAAGGAAAATATAATGTACGGGTCAATAGTGGAAAGTCCTAAATCGTTGATGGCTTCCTTCCAAGTTGCTTCCATCAAATATCGAGGCAATTGAAATTTGTTTGAGCCAAAACCTCTTCGGAGGAAGTTTGCGAAATCATCGGATAATTCCACTAAACTTTGAGCATCAGCTGCGCATTCATTCGGCAAATCCGATTTCGTCTCGTTCATTAATTTCTCCCATTCAAATTTGCACAGTTCGTCGGTTAAAAATTGTAAAGATATGGATTTGTTGCTTAAAGATTCAGGTAAATTGAAAAACGTTTCTGGTGAAGCGCAAGTCAGATTGAAAGAATCAGTTGAATCTAGCAGCAACTTTATCTGTAATAAATTAAATTACGTCGTGAATAAATAATAATATTATTTTTAATAACTAATATACGAGGGCTATTTATTAAGTAAGTTTCCCTCATCAAGAAAAATCAAAATAATATTGATAAAATTACAATCAATATTTATTAATTTTTGTTTACTATTTTTCTCCATACACTGTAACTTGCACCCTTTTCCAACCATTTTTGGTACCGAAACAATAGCTTTTTGATAACCACTTCGTAAAAATCTGCCGTCAAATTTTGCAGAGCAATTTTTTCCCCCCATTTTTTTTCATCAATTTTTTTTCATCAATTTTTTTTTACATTTTTTTAAAAATTTATTTATCAATTCCTGTATACCAATATTTTTTCGATGTTTAAATTTCTTTTAAAATTTTTTTTTTACAAATTTTATGGCACTTTTTTTTTTTTTTTCCGACATTTTTAATCCATTATTTTTCCAAATTACTTTTAATTTGTATTTCAATCTTTTCTCAGTTTGTTTTAATTTTTTTCAATTAATTTATTAAAATTGAAAAAAAAATGATCAGCAAAAATTGGCGGCAGATTTTCACGTAGTGGTTTTCAAAAAGCTGTTGTTTAGGTACCGGAAATGGTTTTAAAGGGGTACAAATTACAGTGTATGGAGAAAAATAGTGAACAAAAGCAAATAAATATTGTTTGTAATTTTATCATTATTATTTTGCTTTTTCTTGATGAGGGAAGCTTACTTTTTAAATACCCCTAGTACAAAGCTCGGCAAGCAATAAATGTAAAGTTTTTTGGCTAGTAAACCGAAATTATTTGATCAAAATTCTAGTAAAAAGATTTTTTTTTTTTTAAATTACCTTTGAAGGATTCTTTGCAATTGTATATTGAACAACTTGAAATATATTGATGAGATGATCATCGAGAAATTTCCAAAATTTGGTGAACGAAGAGTTGGGTGGCAGTTTGCAAACGCGGTTTTCTTGAGCGTTTTTGTTATTTTCCGCGCATCTGTTGGCCTCATCCGTCATTTTTCTCAGCGAACTTCGAATGACACATACTAACTGCGCCGGTAAAGTGCTTAACGAAGGTTCCGACGATATTTCTATTGATGCTACATCGGCGCTTTTCATTGCACTTTCGATTTCTAATTTAACGATCAAGCGAACGATGCTTTCCACCACCTCGTTCCATTTCTCATTCGCCACTAAATCGTTGAATTCCTTCTTAACGTCCAACCGATTGCCCACCAGTTTCGTCTTTTCATCCATCGTAAAACCAATTGCTTGCACAATATCGACGAAATGAACGATGATTGTGCTGGGATCAGGGTTTTGCCATAGAATTACCTAAAATTGATGAACAAAAAAAAAATGTATGGATAATAAAAGTAAACAACTGAAGATCGGGTACCAGTTTTTTGATAGCGTTGAGCATCCAGCTGTATGCGAATGGTTCCGACGAAAAATATTGCTCCGGGTGATACAAAAGTTTACACAATACTGGTAACACTGTATTTAACGAAACTTTGTTTGAATTACGTTGTTCAATGAGATCATTCGCTATGATGAGGTGGCACATCTCAGAAGTTGACGATGGTTTATTGTTCTTTATATCATCAATCTAAAAAAATATATATAAATACTATTTTTTATAAGTTTTTTTTTTTTTTTAAATATCTTTTACTAATTTTTGTGAGTTTCCTTTTAAATAGAGTTGAATAAACGAATTAATATAATTCGGAAATGAATAGAACATTTCCCCAAATAAAATGGGTAAATGCGTGAACGTATCCTTGGTTTCGGCAATATCTGAAAGTAAATATTTTGTTAATTTCAATTTATTTTGCGAGTATTTTAAAAGTGTTTTTTTACCGTTGGAATTTTGGTAAAACGTTGTCATTTCGTGCAACACGATATCGAAAGTCTTCATAGCAACTTTGACAAACATATAAGATAAATCGCTTTTTTCACCGATACTCAGATCAAGAAAACTCTTGTTTAAAACTTCGGCTACAGTCAGATTTTGGAAAATCCACTCTTTTTTAATGAGATTTTCAAACAGTGGCATCATCGCGTCTAAAATGACCATAGAAAACCTAAAAAAAAAAAAATTTAACTAATTTAATTTAAACGTTTCAAAACTTTTGTAATGTGAATTTGCCTTAGCGCTTTTCTCGTATTATTGAGATTCAGAGTATCAACAAAATGATTGATGGCGTCGTTTGCTTCTTCAACTTTAAATCCTTCCACATCCGGAAATATCAAACCGTTAAACGTGGACATTTCAACGGAATAATCAATCAGTTGCATGACGTCGGAACGAACATCGTTCCAATTAAGAATCAAATCTCTATCCCTGGTTGCTTCACGGAACTTGAAATTTAAAGTTGTTATCAATAAATCAGTTTCATCATTTTTGAAAACGGTTTATTTTTTTTTTCCGTATATGGTGAAACTTATATTTACCTTCCATAACATTTTAAACATCATAGGGTATTGGATAATTTCACTAATTATAAATTTCCAATTGGAACAAGCGGTTGATTCCAGTTCCAGAACTATGTCTTTACTTTGCTCAGAAAAATCGATTAAACTGGTTGTAGTAAGTCCTTCACACGGTAAAGCTTTGGATCGGACGACTTGGAAAACTCGTCCAATAAACTATTAAATTAATAAATAAAAATTGTAAGTAGCTTTAAAAAACTGTCTAAAAATATTATTATTAATTTAAATTATTAAAATTAATTTTTATAATTATTAAAATATTATCAGAATTAATTGGTTTAAATTCTCTAATTAATATTAGGACAAACTTGCATCTCCAAGTCGTGATGTAAACATTGAGGTAAGAGAATTCATATACACCGGAAACGATCGAATAACTTTCCTTCCTAAATCCGTAAAGTTTTTCAAACCAAAAGTTAGACTTCCGGTTTCAACTTTGTTTTCAGCTGCAAAAAAAAAAAATAAATAAGTAAATTGATAAAATAATGAATAAAATGACGCTTATTTAACCTATGATTTTTTTCATTTGTTGATTCGTATATTGAATAAAAATATCCAGAACGGAAAGAAGAGCTTTAATGTGTTTCCAACCCCACGGTAGCACCGTTTCTAATTGTCGATCCACAAACTCCATTACAATGGTAAAAGCATTGAAACTGAAAGAAACAATTAATTAGTTAACATGATTTATTTTTTTAAAACAAAATTTGAATGTTTTTTTTTTTTTGTTTTTTTTTTTGGTTTACCTCAATTTTATGGTATGCGTCAAATTCATTTTGGTAAGCACAAGTTTACTTTTTTTCCATAATTCGTCGATATGATTTAAATTATCGAGCGAACCTGATACAAAACTTTCGCATTTCGATAACATTTCGCTTACGCTTCCGAACGTTTTTTTCCAATTCGTTTTCGTGTAATTGTAAAATTGGTCATCGATTTGTTCTCGAACCTAAAAATGATTAAAGATGAAAAAAGATTAAATTCCGGTGATAATAATGTTATTATTAGCCTATATTTTATTACCAGCTTTACGGATTCCTTTTCGAACCAGTTTGTACTTAAAACATCGTTTTCTACATAAGTACTAAGTTTGCAAAAAAATTCCAAAAATTGTTGAGAATGGATTTCGTCCGGAATAATTAAATATTTATTAATTTCAGTCTGGTTACAAATCACAGCGGACCATTTACTTTGACTAACCACCAGTTCTACCTAAAAAGTCATTAAAACTAATTAGCAAAAAGTTGTCTTTTTATTATTATTTTAGAATTTTTTTTTTTTAAAAAATAATTACCAGTTCATTATTATCTAAACTATCCAAAAAAATCTGAATAACCCATGGCCAATATGTAACCAAGTTATCGTAAACTTGTCCGGGAACTATTTTTTTAAAAAAAACTTAAAATTAATAAATTTTATTATGGATTTCATTCATTTTCAAAACCTTTTAAAAACTCGTTGGAAAGCAAATTTATCATTGTGGCCACGTTATTCATAACTCTTTCGTCTCTGCTTGAAACTGGAGAGTTTTCTAAGCTATCTACAATCTTATCCGCATAAACATCAATGCTGAAAATTATAACAAAAAAGAGTGAAATTATAACATATTTTTTTAATTTCAAAGAAATTTAGTTGCAAAACTTTTAGCCTTGGGTAAAAATGTAAATTTTAAACTTGCATAAATAAACTTGAAATATTAAATGCAAATCAAAAATTATTTGATTTTTATATTATGTCATATTAATTATATTTAATTTTTAAAAAAGTAGTATCATTTAAAGTTATTTTTATTTAATTGATTAACGTAGAACGCGCATTTTTTCATTAACATTATTAAAAGTATTTCAAAACTTTTATTCTCACGTTCTACATTTTAATTTTAATTATGAAAATAACCAAGTTTTGCATTTTATTTAAATTTTAAAAACGGTGAACTTTTGACTTACATCAAGTGGTAAGCGGATGTCCTTAAATTTAAAATTGCCGCTCTCCACATCGGATCACTTGGACTAGCAATTCTTAAATTATTAATATTTTCCTTCCACGCGGGAATATTATTGGTAATATTCTGAAAAATCTCGAACAGTTCCCAAGCTAACAAACAAACCGTTCGTATGGTCGTTCGAAACGCGGTATCAATATCCGTCTCACCGTTCATCGACAAAGAATTCTCCATCTAAAATTTCAGATTTTTATTTTAATTATTGCGCAAAAAAATAAATTAAAATAAATTGAGAATTAAGTCAATTACTTGAAATAATAAATTTTCGCGCTTGCCAATTGTCCCTGCAACTTTATCGAGCGGTAAATTGCAAATAAAATTACGTAAACTACGATAAATATCTTCTGTCTCGTTAGTCATGGAATAATATTCCGATGTAGAATTGCATATAAATTGTTGAAACTCATTAGGACGTTGTGATAAAACCTAAAAATTATAAAAAAAAATAATTATAATTAAGTTTCGGGTTTTCAAATTTTAGAAAAGTAAACAAACCTTAATCACACTATGTCTATTTATCAAACTGGATAATGACATGAATGTATCGGGCTCAAGCGGATATTGTTCCCATAGTTTTTTATTTACATTCATATCGTTTAAAAATATTTGATTTGATTCTAAAAAAATATAGAGAAAAATTAATTTTTATTATGTTTTATAACAACAACGCTCAAATTTTCTAATTTGCAAGAGATATTATTAATCGGGGCCATTATCTGAACCGTTGTTATCCAAATAATGCACTGTGTTGTACATACTGTAATGCAGAAAAACTAGATAAATGCAAAAATAAATACCCGAAATAGTTCTGGAAATGTTGACTCCGACTTTAAGTAGAACTTCGATGGCACTGATGAAGTACAATCCTGGCATTCTCATCTCGGATGGAAGATAACCGGGAAAAGTTTCAAAAATGGAAGCCAATCTATTATGAGCAACAACGACAAAATAATGAAAATTCTCAATCAATATGATAACAAAACGTTACATTTACCCATTGACAAACGCAATGCTGTCGTTTTGGTCAGGTAGCAACAGAATTGAAATCGCTGTAGTGGCAATTTTCCACGTAATATCGAAAGCCGGATACGCGTCTCGCAAGGTTCCCCCAAATTTATTACCAATGAAAGTCACGTGCGACAACATATCTTGCAAATCCTTCGCTAAACCTTTTATAGAAATCTAAAAAAGGGAAAAATGTGAAGATTTGTTTGAAAATGTAAAGAAGTATTTGTTAAAAAAAATAAGACTTACAATTTCCATCTTTTGGTGGTTCAATTTACTAACTTTTTGAGCCATTGTTCCATTTTCAAAAATATCCGAGTTTGGAGTTTTGACAAGATCTGTATTAAATTAAACAAAGATAGAATTTACTTTTAGGATAAAATTTGCTTAAAATTTTTAATAAACTGCTTGCAGATTTTTTACCATGACAAAAAATAATTGCTGATCAAAAAATACTTTTAAATATTTTTTAACGTACGCACAAAAATTAAAATTTTCCAAGTTAAAAAATCTGTTTAAATTTTTAAATCTAACATTTCAAAATGCAATATTCACCAGCATTTTTCAAGCTGCCTTGACTGGACCAAGTTATAATTCGTTGCAAATGTTTTCCAATTTCTTTCATGTGGTTTATCACATCTCCAGGACCGGCAATTTGCTCGATGTCGTTAATTAATTCTCCCAGGCTGAAAATAGGAAAAGAAAAAAAATGCGTATTAATTACGACGGTAGTGCGTTAAATTTAATATATTTCCTTACAAATTTAAATCTAAGTTGAAGTCTTTTATAGTTTTTAAAAACTCGATGGCATGTTGAAGATACCCTGACAATTGTCCAGTTTCGGCCCCGAGAGGAGCGGAAGCCAGTTTTTCTAAAATGGGGATACTCTGCAGACCATCCACGATTTTTCCCATTCCCGAAAGCGCTGAGGCCAAGTCATCACTCCCTAAATTTTGCAGAATGGCGACGGCTTTCTCCAGCAAACCACGTACGTTTAATTGTAGAATCAGCGTATGGATTACTGGTTTTTGTTTCAGCATTTGGCAAAACGAAGAGAGAATAACTTGAGCTTCTGAGCCATTTTTAAATTTCAAAAATGTAATGATATCGTCCGGTCGACACTCAAGACCTCTACTAGCGTTTGATGCAAGAAAGGTCACTAACTGTCAAAAGAAATATTATTAATTTTGAATTGTAAATCTTAACCAACAAATTAATTGAAAAGTAATTTTGGTTGATTTTTATGTTATTCCTAAATTTTTCCAACCGAATAATTAAATTTTTATGCCTCGTCATGAGAACGTTGCTCATATTAAATTTTAAAACATTGCTCAAAAGTAACATCAGTAGTTTCGTAAAAAAACAAAGCAATTTCACGTCCTCAATTATTATCAATTAGCATGCTCTAATTTTGAGAATAACAATTTACATTATTTACAAAAAACGGTTGGCATTATCAAACTGAAATTTGAACAAAATATATCAAGGATCAAAATTTATGGGAATTAATAATAGGCTACAAACTTGATTGTCAATATTTATTATAATGTATGCAAATGTTATGCAAAAGTTATACTGTATTGTACATTATATTGCATAAAATTAATTTGTATGTTGACTTAATTTAACTATATATAAATTGGACAATATTTTATTTTCATAATAGATCTAACCTTATCATGGCTACGAGGCGATGACCCATATTTAAGTTACTTAAGCCCGTCTTAAAGTTTTAATCTCCGATTTGATAGCGTAATATATACGATTGGTTATAATTTAAAATTACAATTTCTGGTTTTATGCCAACAGCTGGTTTAATAAATGTAAATTTAAATGGGAATTTTAGCATGAAAACCGCCAAATTTGGTTGCATGACTCAAGGCATTTAACAAACACAAAGAATTTAACTTACACGTCCTAGATCGATGTTAGTGTCCAAAAAGCTTTTAGCTAATTCAGCATCGAGTTGATTTTTGATCAATAAATTTTTCACAACTTCATTATCTTTAAAGAGTTCGCCAACTGTAAAGCTATGACCTATTGAAAGCGTGAAAGAAGGAAAAAACAACAAAACATTAGATTTCTATTTACCTATTTAAACGGTTTGGTACTTAACATACTTAAAATTTCTTTGCTCTGTTCGGTGGTTAGAGCCTTGACAGCGTGCGACGCCAATGTCATTAATGTAGGTAATTGTGACAAGATGGTATGCACTTCTTCCTGGCCAATTAATGGATACACTTTGTTTAAAAGATGACTAATCCTTCAAAAAAAAAAAAAAAAAATGTTTAAAAAAAAGGTGTTATTAGCCTTGTTAAAATTATTAAATAGTGTCAATTAACACTTACTTTCCATTTTTATAAATGGGAATCTCTTCATAGGAACTTAAGTTTTCGCATTTATTATCTAAATTACATAAAAATGATTGCATAAAAGGCAAAAGTCCAGCTGATGGCAATGCCCTTGCTCGATACACACCTATCAAAAATAATACACAAATTTATTCTGTTTATAATTGGTTTTCTTTTAAATAATAATGCTTTAAAATTTTTAACTTACAGTCATTTCTGAGTTCTGGTGGAAATAAATGACGAACTGAGGTAATAATCAAAAAGATAGCAATTGGCCATAAAAACTCAAGAGATAAAATAATCTACAAATAAAATTAGAAATTCGAGTCATTAAGTTGATTTTTAATTGGCTTTTAAATTGCGAGGCAATGTACATGTATTAATAAAACTTACGGGTTGTCTTTTCCTGATTGTCCAATGCTTCCAAAGCAGCAATTTTTGTTGCTTTACACTTTCCATGATTGTGTAAATATTTCAATGTCCAACGATCGACATTTAGCCCAAGCATTTGGTTTTTCCAATTTAATTCACTGAAAATCAGATAATTTTAAAAACTTCATTATAGTGGTGTTAACTGTGTTATAATAATATTTAATATTAAAAAAACAAAACAATAGCAAAAGTAAATAAAAGAATGATGTTTTAATATTCAATTTCAAGGGTGAAATTTAATTACTGTGTTATGTTAGTTAAAAATAATTCTACACTATCTTTCAACATTAAATTTGACGACAACAAAAATCCGTTTTAACAACTTTATTTAAATTTGTTTGTACAATATTTTTATTTCTAAAGTGACCACATACCGTAATTAATTTAAAACTTTTACTAATTTTTAAAGTTAAACAAAAATATTTAAATTTGTTTCAAACATTTTGGTTGAAATGGGTTAGAAATAAATTTTTTTTAGAGCTGAATTAGTTAAAGAGAGCAGGTCACTTTTTATGGTCTTCGAATTGTTAATGATACTTGCATTTTCTAAAAAGAAAAAACACATCGTTAAAGTATCGATAAGTTTATCAAATCCTTCATAATTGGAAATTTAGTTAATTATTATTTTGGTTTTGAAAACGCTAATAGCGCATGAACTCATAATTTTCATTATTTTTTTGTCCCAATTTGAAAAATTTAGCGCACATTTTTTAAATTAATTGTTTTATTATTCCCGTTATCGCGAATGTGTTTTAGAAACTATTGAAAACGTTTGTTTTTAATAAATTTAAAATGATAATTTTTGATTTTCATTTAGATGTTTTGAATTTAATTAATGGTTTTAGAACATATTTTGAATGAAGATTTTTATGAGTTTGTGAAAAAGCAATTGTGTGCGTGTGTTTTTTTTTTGTGAACGTTTAACTTTAAGTAAATTACGAGTCACGACCCACCTAAGACACAAAATAAACACAAATTATCACTCCCAAAACGGCGAAAACCATAAAACTACAGTAAATGTTTTTTTAAGATACGGGTACCGGAATATTTTTAAAAAAAATAAACATGACTGCGCTAACTGTATAATATAGGCTGCAGATAGATTATTACAATTCTAATGACTTGCACAACTATTTATCAATTCGAATTAATTATTCAACCAGCATTTGGGTAACATAACACTGTAGGTGACAATTGTCTTATGCAAGTAAAATAGCAGGTGACAATTGCCTTTAAATTGGCTGACGTTTATCGAGCTAATACTAACGCAAATTCTTTGAGGAAATGAAGAAATTATCCAATAACTTACAAAATGAAATTGAATAAATATAAATAGCTAAATGTTGCTAATAGTTCGATACAAAATCCTATTATAAGAAAAAACTGGTTTTTTTTGGAAATGTAGAAAAAAAAATCCTCCAGTATTCCCGTGTCATCAAATTGCGCAATCCAATATTTGCTGTTTCAACATTATTTTTTCTAAGAATATAAAATAAGACGTTTGAATACCTTTTAAAGCCGGCAACATTGTTATTTATTCGTGTTGAACAATGCAAAAAGTAAATTTAACTAGTTTTTAGTTAAGGAAAACTTCACTATAATAATTATTGCCATGTATAATATTTACAACAAATAGAAAAAAATATATTTTTCCTTAATTTTTTTTTTTTTTTCTCTTTTTGGTTAAAAAAAATATTTTTTAGTTATGATGTGCAATAATAAACTTTAATTAATGTTGTCTTGTTTCATTAGAATTTTTTTCTGTTTTTTTTTGTTGAGTGAAATTGAACGTTGGATATTTATTTTTAAATTTCACGAATTTGACCTCAAACAATAATTTAATAAAAAATAAACATAGAACATTTAACTAGCGATGATGTTCTCGTTTATTTCAAAATTAAAAACACTTGATTTTATTCAAATTGTTCGCAGCGCTCACTTCATTAAACTCGATTTGAATATTTAAATGAAGAATGTAGTTCCGGTATTTGTTTTGCCAAGTAGTAGGCCTACATTGGTTGCAATGAATAATATAACGCGAACAGTAGGTAGGAAAACAAAAGTCTTTGTAACAATGTGCTACAAACAAGTGTATACTAAACTCGAGTCACTCTTTCGTTCAAAGAACTGAAAATAATGCTTTTGTATTTTCAAATTCCAACAAAAACGCAAACGATGTTCACGTAATTGCACCTACTTTTTAAATACAAAAACATATGTATATATTTATGATTTTTAATAACTTATAATTATTTCAGCACGAAACCGTTATTTTTACAATGTCAATTCACTTATAAAGTGGCATTTTTAATACCTGTTGAAACCTTTCCTCATTCATTACTTGAAGTATTCAATTTCCAGACGTTGTAACACATTCGTAATATTTTATTCAACTTTTCATTATTTTTCAGTAATTACTTTTTTTTTAGTGAATACCCTTTCTTTTTGAAGCTGTTTTAAGGTTACAGTTTCATGAACTTCTCTATGTCAAGCTTAATTTTAAAAAAATAACTAACACCAATACTAAATACATTCTCAAAGCTTATTTTACTCTCTCATTAAACTTTAGTAACTCTATCATCAAACGCGGTAAAAATGATTATTTAAAACGGGTACTGTAAAAAGTTTTTATCATATTATCAAAGAAACACTAATTAAACTTAAATATACACTGAATAAACTTTATACAATATTCTTAATTAACTTTTTTTAAAAATAAAATAAATAAAGTATAGACCATCACTTAGAAAATTTATTTGTACTGGAAATTAAAGTTTAATTACCTACCTTTATTTAAAAAAGCCTTTAAAAAGAAGTTCCGGTTAAAAATTTAGTAAAATTTTAAAACGCATTTGTCGATCAAACTAATACGAGTAGTTTGAGAAATAAAGGAGTGGAATTAAAAGAAGGTTGAAAGTGCCATTCTGTCCTTAACAGGTTCTGGGGCACCTCTACCGGCCAAAACATATTATGTTTAGTTGTAGATATTTAATTACAGACTGTAATAACATTGTGATGTAAATTGACCGGTGGAAATAAAATATTAAATCCTAAAAATCCATTTATCCAAAATTGAGATTTTTCTCCAAAGATTCAAATTTTCTTTAAACTTTTTTGATATTTCATTTTATAAATGTTCAGTTTTTAAGAATAATTTACCTCGGTATTATTTTAAGAATGATAAATAAGAATTGGCAAAATAACCCTTGTTTTTTTTTTTGTTTTTTTTTTGAATTTTAATCTTTAGTAGGGTTACTTTCATCCTATTTTATTTGTTTTCTGTTGTTTATATTCGGATTTTTTGTTTTTATAAAATGATTTTAAATTTATGTTCCTTAATGATTTATAAAAAAATTTTGTTTTTTAAGATTAAGTTGGTCATTTTTTGTTCAATTTATAGGACAAATTAATGACTGTCAAGAAATGATAGTTTATGCTAAATTATATTGCTGTCTATCTCTTAAACCTCTTTAATAAGCCGCAGTTTATTATTATTGTTATAATTAAAGCACTTCTACTCGTATGATTGTAATAATTGCGCACATTGACAGTGATTAGAATTTTTAATCTGATTGTTTCTTTAATAGATTATTATATGATTTAGATACAGTGTGTCTGCATACATAATTAAACAATAAAATGATTAAAAAATTATAATTCTATATGTCGTAAGTTTGTGACGCAAATGCAAAAAAAAAATAGTTATGAATTATGCAGAAAAATGAATGTAGAAATTACATTAGGGGAAGTAGATTACCAGATTATTAAATTATTTCTATAGATTGTATGGAGATTGTAACTTTTTTTTTTTTTTGAGTGAAAAAAAAAAAAAAAAAGAATTTAATGTCTCCATAATAATTTATATGATTACAAATGCATTAAAAAAAATGTAAAAATCATTTTTTTTTCAATTACTATTTCGGTTTTTTTTGAGGCGGACCTTTAATTAGATGTCATCATCTAATCAAATTCAAGGATTTTTAGATACCCGTACGGTAAGAGTTTATAATAACCACATTTTTTTTAGTTTACCGGGTGTTACTGAGTATTTTTTAGAGCTTAATGAGTATTTTCTAGAATTTAGTGAGTATTTTCTAGAATTTAGTGAGTATTTT
>JAQGAY010000236.1:0-36349 GCA_034698085.1 Polydesmus angustus | reverse complement strand
CTCGTAAATTATACTCGACCGGCCATCATAAATCAATATGCGCTAAAAATCTCAATTACAATTAAACCAGAAACAAATCTAAATTAATAATTAGGAACATAGAAAGAAAAAAAACAAATATTGATTGAATAGTTTTGGGAATTTTACTCTTACAGTATGTATTTATTGAAATGACATAAAACTTTGGTTTCAATTTTGGAACGCGTATTAAGAACATTGTTCGTTTTAACGCAACGTATTCGAAATATATTTATCCGTAATTTTGGATTTAATTATCCGGAAATATACATTTGACCTCGTCAAATCCGATCAGTTGCTTTATAAATTTTTGCTGACAATGTTTGATTTTTGAATTTTTTATATACATTGGTCACATAATTTATAAAACGTTTTTTGTTTTCACTTGCCTTTAAACCACAAAATAAAAATTAGCAATTCAACACGTACACTGGAAATTCCCAATCTATTACAAACACTACATAACCCTATTTATCAAATATAGAATTATTTACTATGAGAGATGCTGGAAAGCCACGCGCAGAAAAATAATAATAGTGACGTAAACACTGCTATAGCTATAGTGGTATAACATTAATACCGGTAATTACCGTATATTATGCTGAGTGTATTAAATTTAATCAGCATATTTTATTTTTTTAATGTTTGAGAAAAAAATTTTTTGACAATTTTTTCCGACAAAATTTTTTTTGAGAAATATTTTCTGACAACATTTTTTTAAACAAAATTTTTTCTGGCAAATTTTTTTTGGAGAAAATGATTCTTGTAATAATTTTATCCGAGAAAATTTGTTGTGAAAATTGTGGCGCTTCAAATGGTAGCGCCTGATGCAATTGCCTCTTTGCATCATATCACGCCACGGCCCTGTTTGCAATAAATACGAGTACATGTATTGACAATACAATAAATTACGGTAAAAAATCAAAGGCCAATTCAAAATTTAAACTTTTTGAACTATGTTCACTTAAAAGATACTCGTAGAATCCAAAAAAACTGAATGCACCTAATTAAAATACTTCACTTTGAATTTATTATTTTTTTTTTTTTTTGCAAAATATTTGCATTTAAAGCAAAATTCATCCTAATTTTGAAAGCCTCGATCGCGTCCAGATGATGGCGAATGATAGTTTTAACTCAAATCAATTAAAAGTTATAATTTCATAAAAAGCGAAACAAAAAAATAGAAATTTAAATTTGAAGAGCAACATCTGGATAAACTGTTTAAGTTTATTAAAACGATTTTTATAAGCGATATTTTCAGTGTTTTTATTTTGTTTGCGTTTGTAGAAAAGTTTTTGTTCGCAACATTTGCTAATTGGCGAAAAATAAAAAAATATTTTTAAAACATAGCTGAGATTACTTAAACTTAATTTTATGAAAGAACTAAATAATTAAACCGTTTCTTAATTGCCCAAATAACTTTTATTTAGATTTCATTACCTTAAATAACAATAATAATAATTTTAAACGCCAATTTTAGCAGTGTTAAAATTTTGCTTAATTAATTATTAATAACATTTGCCCAATTTTTTTTTTTGACATTTTTAACTGTTGAAGTTGCAAGTCAGCTGAAGTGCGCTAGTCAAACCGACGAGCAATGGTTTTAAAAATACGAGAGCTTTGGCCAAGCCTTGCAAAATTGGACAGAGGGCCTCCGTAAGACTTCCTAAAAAAGCATAACGAGAAATTCTATCTTCCTTCGCCAAACACTGCAAAACATTAACCATAAAATTAGTAACAAATTTTTTACATTATAAAAGTAAAGCCAGATAAGTAGCTTACCTGATCACACAAAAAAACAGCGGCGAAGAAAACGCATAAAAAGATCTGAATTTTCATTTTGAGGATTTGTTTTTCAAACAGAATGATTTAACTGAAAAGGACTATTCGTTCATCAATGGGTGATTGGTGAATTAACCGATACGGTCTTTTATATCCAACATTTGCTCGCGATTGACTTGAACGTCACTAATTAATACGTGCCAAATTGATTTCAAACCCAAAAGCTACGTCAAATATTGATTGAATGATTGGGGAAATTTTATTTTTTTTTTGTTTGGGGTCGAAATTAATAACCCATTTATTTTACAACTAAGGACAACTGGTGGCGTTAGAAACTGTTTCATATTTGATTAGTTTTAATGAAAAAAAAAATAATAATTATAGGTAGGCCTAACGTTATTAACAATACATTTTTGCGACAGTTAGTTACGATAAAATGATTAGTAAAATTTTTGTTATTACTTTCCAGCAACACAAAATCACAGAATTCAAAACCGGTACTTTATTAAGATATAGCGGCTCGAAAAAGATTATTTTTATTTTTAGTAAATCGTTTTGGTAATTATTGTTAAAATTATATTCCAATCAAAACACACGAAATACATTAAATACTAACATAAAAGCAAACTAATGCCGGATAAAGCTTCCTCTGGGCTTTAAACATAAATTATTTTTAAATTAAATTTCTAAAAACAATAAAAAATTGCATTGAAATTTATCTTCCATTACTTAATTATTACTGTTGCATTTAAAATGTTTTAATTTTTTTAAATTGCCTTATATAGTAACGGTAACCAACACAAAATTTAAAGCTTAACAATTGAAAAATATTATATTTTCACAGTAATGTGGAAATCTCTCGAAAACACGCCGTTCTCAAAATTAAATTATACTACTGTCAGGATATGTAAAACATTGTTGTACATGTATACTAGTCTTTGATAAAAACCAAAATATTTTTCTGAACATTAAAATTCGAAAGGAAATTATTTTAGCATTGTTTAAGTGCATTTAAAATATTTAGCACTATTCGTTTAATTTAAATTTATTTAGAATTGCTTGCATGCATTTGGTTTGTAGTTCAAACGTAAATTATTATTAAAATATAAAGATGCCGTTACTTTACTTTATTATTCTCTAAGTAATAAAAGTCAAAAGTTTTAAAAGTTATAATATGATAAAAGCAAAGATGAAAAAAAAAAAAAATAGAAATTAAAAGCAGTGTTGGTTCAAATTTGAAGAACAAGATCTGGATAAACGGTTTAAATTTAATTTATAAAAATGATTTTTATACACGATATTTTCAGTGTTTTTATTTTGTTTGCGTTTGTAGAAACGTTTTTGTTCGCAACATTTGTCAATTGACGTTAAGTAAAATAATATTTTTAAAAAATGTCTTAAATTACTTAAACTTAATTTTATGAAAGAATTAAATACCAATTAAAACGTTTCTTAAATGCCCAAATAACTTTTATTTAAATTTCATTACCCTAATTAACAATAATAATTTTAAATGCAAAATTCTACCAGTGTTAAAATTTTGGTCCATTTGCCCAAATTTTTTGCATTTTTAAGGGCTGAAGTCGCAATCCAGTTGAAGTGTGTTAGCCAGACCTTCGATCGTTGATTTTAAAGAAGCTAGAGAACCTGAGGCCAAGCCTTCCAAGAGTGGACAGAGAGCATCGGAAAGACTTCCTAAGAGACCACTACTAGATCTCTCCTCCCGCGCTTGCTTAAACTCTTTCGCCAAATACTGCAAAACATTAACAATATAATTAATAACAAATTTTTTTTTATCATAAAAAGATGACAGATAAATAGTTTACCTAATCGCACAAAGAAACAGCGACGAAGAAAACGCATAAAAAGATCTGAACTTTCATTTTGAGGATTTGTTTTTCAAACAGAATGATTTGACTGAATAGGACTATTCGTTCAATGGGTGATTGGTGAATTGACTGAAACGGTCTTTTATATCCAATATTTTCCCCGCGGTTGAGCGTCACTAATTAATACGTGCCAGAATGATTTAAAACACAAAAGCTACGACAAATATTGATCAAATGTTTGGGGAAATTTTATTATTTTTTTGTTTGTGGTCAAAATTAATAACACATTTGTTTTACAACTAAGGACAACTGAGGGCGTTAGAAACTGTTTCATAATTGATTAGTTTTAATAAAAAAAATAATTATAGGTAACGTTATTAACAAAACATTTTTACGACAGTTTTTTACGATAAAATGATAACTAAAATTTTTGTTATTACAGTATATTCCAAAAACACAAAATCGCTCAATCTAATATTGTACCTTATTAAGATTGTGACTAAAAAAAGATTATTTTTATTATAGTAAATCGTTTTAGTAATTATTATTAAAATTATATTCCAATTACAAAATACATTAAATACTAGCATAACAGCAAATGAATGCCGGAGTAAGCTTCCTCGGAACTTTAGACATAAGATATTTTCAAATTAAATTTCTAAAAACAATAAAATATTGCATTAAAATGTATCTTCCATTATCTAATCAATAGTGGCATTTGAAATGTTTTAGTTTTTTTAAATTGCGTAACGTTATATAATTACGGTAACCAATACAAAATTTAAAGCTTAACAAATGAGAAATACATTTTCACAGCAACGTGAAAATCTCTCGCGAACACGTTCTTATCAGATCGGACGCTTTCTCAAAATTTAATTCTACTAAAGGTGAACGAATTGTAATTAAATTGTATGCTTTTCCAAAAACAAAAATATTTTTCTAAACATTAAGAAACAAAAAGAAATATTTCAGTATTGTTTAAGTGCCTTTAAAATATTTAGCAATATTCGTTTAAATTTAGAATCGCTTGCCTTCATTTGGTTTGTAATGTAGTTCAAACGTAAATAATTATTATTAAAAGATATAAATGTCGTTACTTTAGTTTACTGTTCTCAAAGTAGTAATAGTCAAAAATTGTAAAAAATATAATACCGGTATCATAAAAACAAAGCAGAAAAAATAGAAATTAAAAACAGTATTGGTTCAAATTTGAAAAACAAGATCTGAAATAAATAGTTTAAATTTATAAAAAATGATTTTTACGGTATATGTGATATATGTTCAGTGTTTTTATTTTGTCTTCGTTTGTAGAAAAAGTTTTTGTTTGCAACAATTGGGGTTAAGTAAATTAATATTTAAAAAAATGGCTTAGATTACTTAAACTTAATTATACGAAAAAACTATTTTTCTTAAATGCTCAAATAATTTTTATTTAAATTTCAGTTTCTTATTTAACAATAATAATTTTAAATACAAAATTTAGCCAGTGTTAAAATTTTGCTTAATATTATTATTAATAAAATTTGCCCAATTTTTTTTTTTTTTATTATTTTTTTTACATTAATTTTTTAACCGCTGAAGTCGCAAGTCAGTTGAAGTGTGCTAGCCAGACCAACGATCGTTGATTTTAGAGAAGCTAGTAAAGCTGATGAGGCCAAGCCTTCCAAGATTGGGCAGAGGGTGTCGGATAAGCTTCCCAACAGAGCGGCTCTCTCCTCTAGGGCTTGCTTATGCTCTTTTGCTAAACACTGCAAAACAATAACAATCAAATTATTATAAAAATTTTTTTTTATCATAAAAAGATAACAGATAAGTAGCATACCTGATCACACAAAAAAACTGCGACGAAGAAAACGCATAAAAAGATTTGAACTTTCATTTTGAGAATTTGTTTTGCTTTAAAAACAGAATGATTTGACTGAATAGGATTATTCGTTCAATGTGTGAGTGATGAAATGACCGAAACGGTCTTTTATATCCAACATTTGACCGCGGTTGGTCATCATTAATTAATACGTGCCAAAATAATTTAAAACACGAAAGCTACAACAAATATTGACCGAATGTTTGGAAAAATTTAATTGTTTTTCTTCTGGTCGAAATGACACACTTTTTATTTTACAACTACGGACAACTGAGGGCGTTAGAAGTTGTTTAATATTTGGTTTATTTTAATGGAAAAAATAGTTATAGGTAATACTAACAATAATACATTTAACGACAGTTAGTTACGATAATAAAATAACTAAATTTTTTAATATTATTTCCAGCAACAAAATTGCTGAATTTAATACTTTACTAAGTTTGCGGCTAAAGAAAGATTATTTTTATTATAGTAAATCGGTTTTGTTATTATTATTAAAATTATTTTAAAACCAAAACATATGAAATATGAGTTCATTAAATACTAGTATAATAGCAAACTAACTTTTAAACAACTTTTAACAAGCAAACTTCACAAATATTTTAAGAAATTAATAAAAATTGAAAGAGAGTAAGCAAATTTTATAAAAAAATAAAAAAACTCTCTTTGGAAAATTTTAAATTTATTAGCAAGTAAAATAAACAAAATGCTTAGAAAAGTTAAGAAAAATAAACATTTCCCAGAAACAATAGCTATCACGATTTTTTTTTTGAAAAACGCAAGTAGCCTAACATGTAGAGAGTTTTGGAAATCAGCGCCTCATATTAATGTTTACATTTTTTTAATGTAAAAAAAAAATGTTTTTCTCTCATAAAATCGAGTTATTGTAATTACAGTATGCCCTAATCAAATTTTCATTTTTTATGAATGAACTAAATTTATTTGATTTTTATTTTATGCATAAATTAAATAGTTGATGATCCGAACGTCACCTCAAAACCGCTAAAATAATTATGGCAAATCCCAAAGTACACTGGGAAGTCCAAATTTATTGCAAATAACGCGATTGATCAAATAGCTGATAATAATCTAGAACTTTCCATCACGCCATAATGTCATGCAAATAACAATGTTTGTACGGCGTTTGTGGGCTACGTTTTAGCCAGATACATTCAGACTTTGTATCTGACCAAACCACCGATCTCACAATGCAACTGCAGTAAAGTCATTAAATAATATAATTTTTTTACTAATTTAAATCAGATGAACAAGATTATAATTTTGATAACAAAAAAAAAAAAAAAAAAAAATCTTAATTTTTCTACAACTTTATAAAATTTTCTATAATTTTGTTTCGGTATATTTATAAAGTTACTGAATACAGTATTAAATAATTTATATTTTTAAAAATTTCAAAACTGCAAGTAATTTCATACCGTTAATTATATACTGTACTTTAAAATTGTAATTATCGAATATAATACCGGTAATAATTTTTTTTATAAAAGTTTTAAAAAATAAAAATGCTTTAAAAAAGACTATTATTTTTGAATTTTAAATTTTTGAACGTTTAAATTTTGAATTTTTAGATATTTGTATTGTAGTTGCCAAAAAAATATTTTAATAATGTTCCGATTATTTAAATGCATTAAAACTTATCAAAACGGAATGGTGCAGTACCCAGCTATTTTGCCTCTTCTTATATTATACCGTCTAATTTTCTGCTTTGAGAAGTTAGTAAAAAAAAGAATAATATTACACGGATCAGCCAGCTTAAAAAATCTTAAAATGTTTCTAGTAATTGTACATACACTTTTAAAGTTTTCATTTTAAAAATGTTAAAAAGTAAGTTAATAAATCACAAATTTATCAAAATTAATACTGCATTTAGCAAATATTATTCAAAATAAAATAGTGTAAAAATTAATGTCAAGTGTGTGATTAATTTGGGAGTTATTTGAGCTTTCTTTTTAATAATTTTTCTATGGTCTTAAAGTACATTATACACCGGTACGTATTTTAAGCGTTGTATTTTTCGAAAAAATAGAAAAAGTTTAGATATTTGTTTAGATGGGTATTTGTACCAACATTTTGAAAAATGTACTAAATCTTTATTTATAAATTTGTCAATTCCAATAAATTGCCATTTTTGTTTTGCCAAATATGCCTTGGCTTTTTAAAATTGATAAATTAATCGAACAATTGCACGTAAACACAGGAAACTAGAAATCAACGAGCATTACATACATTGGATAACGACGTCTATCAAAACAATACTGTAAATGATAAGAATCTAGAACATCTATGACGTCAGGAAGTTACGCATGCAAAATTGTACACTGTTTCTGTCAACAATCATTGCGTGTTTTGCTTAAACCAAATAACTCCTGATGTCACTGACCAGACAACAAAAAAATGAAGCATTAAAGAATAGTGCTAAAAACTAAATGCACCATCAAAATTTACAATTTTTAAAAAAACCTAAATTATTAATTATTATAAAGTGTGTCCAAATAAATCTGAAAGTTTTGAAACAGGAATAAATCAATCAAAGTTTAATCAAAATGCAATATTTTTTTTATATTTACATTCAGCAACATATCCGATTTAGTAATAAAAAGCAACATTTAGAATTATGACCTCCTTCACTGAGTCGGCACAAGTTAACACGCTAAACGAAATTTCCGAAAAATATGCAGTACGCCGCATATGCCGAGACCTAGCCGGCACGTGCCGCGATCTAGTCGGCAGGTGCACGCTACAAGTCCGCAAAAGCTTTTGCCGTCAAACGTGAGTGAGTTCGTTAGCACGTGCCGACTCAGTTAGGGAGGTCATATGCCATATGTTATTTTGTTTTGTTAAATCGGATATGTTTCTGAATGTAAACATAAAAAAATTATTGAATTTGCATTAAACTTTGAATGATTTATTCCTGTTTCAAAACTTTCAGATTTGTTGAACACACGATAGTATTGAATTGTTTTAAGAAATGCGTGTGTGTCAATTTAGTTAATAAATTTTGCCAATTGTCGTTAATAAAACTAATAAAAATTACTTGAATTAATCTGTAAACAACGCTCAAAAGCGATTTATTTATAGCATATAGCACAACAATAATATGGAAACAAAATTAATTTAAAAGAACTTAAATTTTAAAAAGTAGGACTGTCAAAGCATTCCAGTTGAAGTAAATTGGACAAGCTTTCGATTAATGTAGCCAAAGGACTTTTAGCCAAGCCTTGCAAAAATGGACACAGAATGGAAGACAGACTTCCTAACAGACCTAATCTTACTCCACCACTTCCGCTACCTCCACCAGCGAGTTTTGCAGTATTTGTTACATAAGTAGGTCCCCTTGGACTCTTCAATTGTTTTTCAAATGCGTTGGCCAAACACTGTAAAATTAAATTTTTTTGAAAACATATTCTTAGTAAAATTATAGTTGTTAATGAACGTACTTGATTGAAGAGGAAAAAGCCAAAGAAAACGCAAAGAACATTCTGAAACTTCATTTTACAATAATTACTGTATTATTATTTTGAAATTGAACTGATGATTTAATTGAAGAACTTTTCGTTTAATGTGTGATTGGTAAAGCAACCAAAACGGTCTTTTATATTAAATTTTTTCCCCCTAAATTAATTGTTTTTCACTGTCAAAATCAATTTATATCTGTCAATTGCCTAAATAATAATTCGAATAATAAAAATAATATTAAGATAATATAATTTTTAAAAAACGATTGGGAATTTTATTATTACTACGGTATTACCGGTTTAAAAATACGGTTTTTCCTAGAAACATGGGTAAAAATTGATTAATAATGACGTTGACGTCATTAAAAAGCTAATTAACTGAGACATGATTTATGAGATCGTTAAACCAGATCAAAGTTTTTTTTAAAAAAAATAAAAAGGTTAATCAACTTTACGGGTTTTTATTGCACGATAACGGAAACAATTAACTTTTCCAAATTGCCTGTATCAATCAATTATTAACATAATTTGACGATTACATTCATGCACTAGAATTCCCTATTTAAAGTAAATATTAGACAACGCCATTATAGAATAACCAGTAAGAGTCTAAAACCTGTATGACACTTATTATAAAGTCAAGGATCATTGTCACTGATAAGTGGGAGAAAATTGAAAACTCGTGCAATATAGTATTACGGTACCTACTCTATTAATATTCAAATCTGTAAAATTCTACTACACATTTCAAAATGAACGTTGTTCCAAAAAATTATTGCAGCTAACTCAAAAATATTCAAAAATTATTTCTAATAGTTTATCTTTAATAAAATTAAAAAACCTTCGTTTTTAATTTTGATATAAAGATTCAGGTGAAAAATGATGCGGAAAATCCTTCAATAATGTTGATAATAGAATGTTAAACAACTTCCTCATTAGTTAATAGTGTTATATTATAACACTTGTTTTAAAAGTGTTTCAGATTTGAACACAGATTAGAAATCTGAGCAACTGAACCGTATCAACCAACTATGCGCCAGAAGCGAGATAAGTAGGCCTTAGGCCTATTAAAAAATAACCTCCGGGTCCTCCCCGCCAGTATTTTGGAAATACTGTTGATCATGGTGGTACATGTATTTACAAGCTCAGGAACCCTTTCAGCATTTTTGTTCTTCAATAAGATTTATTATTAAACCTTTCACGCTCGAAGGTGACGTAAATGAACTTGTAGATTATTATCCCAACTGTCTACTTTTACAATCACTTTCAATGATGATAACAACAATGTTAAATTTAGATTAAAATTGAGAAAACAATGTACCTCAGATTGTACATGTAATAGAATTTTTTTGTTTTTTAAAAAAAGTAATTATAAAACCAGTACCGTATCTATATTGTAAAAGTAATGATTTTCGCTATTTTTGAATAAACAGAATTGCGAGCCGTAATTTTAAGTTTATTCAATTAATCTGTATTAGCACGAATGAAAAATTGTATTAAACGTTTTTTTACTAAGCATAATTTGTTATTAATACTTTGTTTCATTTTTCTCTTTTGGAAGAAAATTCGGTTTTTCAAAAATGTGGGCCCTATACATTTGTCTTGTTTGCCTAGGTCAGCGTCTGGCCTTGTGTCCATGGTGGCTAAGCGGCACCTCAATACGGCACTGCTTAAAAATTCAAAAAAAAAAAAAATTTTTTTTTGATTGGTATCGCATTACAGTAACTTTCCAATAAAATGAAAGTGGGCGCGCAATCAAACAACACGTGACATTTAAAGGGCAAACAACATTATGTATAGTGCGCTCGGTTGACATTGCTTGTTCCAAAAATGTTTTAAATCTGGATAAGTTTAATAAATAATAAACACTTAAAACTATATGAAATAATCAGAAATCGATAAAAAAAATTAAACGTGCGTTTTTAACGAAATCATCGTACCAATAAACTCGAAACGAAAACTTGAGCTTTGTCAATGGGAGATAAGGTAAAAGTTTCGATAATCAAAATAAAAGTATAAAAGCAAATGCTTTAAATTTAACTTTTTACAAGTTGGCTACCGTTCTATTTATCAAATATAATTTTAAAATGGCGCAAATAAATAAACATAACTTAGCATATGTTTTGACAATAATTATTGCTTCGGCGTTTATTTCTTCAGGTAAACAAAAAAAATATATTATTTTTTATTACCATCAAAAACTACTATTTAATACTGATAACATATTAATTTGATTAAATTCCAGTGTCATCTCAATGTTGCGACTTTTATAGCTCATCTTGTTTATGGGATACAACCACATGGAGACAATCCCTATCGAACCAACCTAACACCGCTGTATACCCTTCCTTCGTTGCATCTGAACCAGGTTTAATTTTATTTATAATATAGGCTACCATCACAATCTTATGTTAATGTCTGCTATTAAATTGCGCAGATCCATACTTTTTTTACATTCAAGACGCCGGCGGTTACGCCGTCAGTACCTCCACTTTTTACATTCCCAGCGACGGAACTGTAATCAGCTTTGATTATTTTCTCGATTCTCCATATACCGTTCCCAACAACTATTTCTACGTAGAATTTTATAATAGCGCCGGATCATATTCCACGTGGCTCTTGACCATCAACACCTTAAGCACCGTTTGGCAACACGCTCAAGTCATTTGCAATTATGAAAATAATTACTGTTGCGGCAGTACCGACAAACTACCCTGCTCAGGAACGGTAATTTATATCTAAAAGATTGAAAATAATTAATTTTTTTTAATAATAATTTATAAAAAATATTCTCTACAAAAAAAAACATTTAGTTGCGATTTGTCGCGAATGTTGATCCTACTTATCAGCAGGCTTTAATAGCTATTGATAACGTTGGAACAACGTGTAAGTTGAGATTGAAACACGTTAGTTATTTTTAATAATGATAAATTATATTAATTTTTGTTTTAAGGTTCAAGCGTTCCCACTACTCCGCCTCCGTCACCCAATTGCTGTTCTTTCGACTCAGATTCATGCGGGTCAATTGGCACTTGGTATTGGTCTTACTCGTATCCATCGCCTTACGTTCCAGCTGCTAGTAAATTTCTGACTTTTTTACTCAAATTTTTACTGCTAAAAATTAAAATTAATTCTTTTCTGATTTTAATTTGCATTTAAGGCGGTTATTTTGAATGGACTTCTTCTAATAACGCTCACTGGTACTCCGCCCTTCAAAGTGGCGTCAGTTCCAGTACTCTATTTACATTTCAATTCTACATTCAATCACCAAACGCTCAATTAACTGTCGGCTTTAGAGAATATTCTTCAGGAACAATTTATACTGCGGCTATTCTGCGCTACGTAGCCGGTACATGGAGTTCTTACAGTTTCAATTGCCTTTCATGTTGCGGAGTTTACTTTTCGTGCAGCGGAGAAGTATAATTAAAACAATATTTTGAATTTTTTTTTTGGTTAATTATTAATATCGCAGGTATTTGTCACCTCTTATATTCCCGATGGAACTGAAGTTGCAATCGATAACGTCGGTCGCGATAATTCCTGCTGTAAGTTCAGTATTATTAGACATTATCAAATTTTTAACGGAATTTTGGAGAGCACTTAAAAATTTATTTTAAAACTTAGAATTTAATTTTAAAAGAAAAAAAATGAGTTTGCAGTTTTAGCTTTAATAAATTAAAATCTACAGTAACACCAAAACTCTAAATTTAAAAAAGTAGAACGTGCATAAGCAAGAAACTAATACATCCTAAATACCAAACAGTGTTTTTAAAATTGTGTTTTAATGTTAGACGGCGCATATTCTTGTTGCCTATTTGACGATTCTACCATCTGCGGAGCTAAATCCATTCCATATCTCGGATATCAATGGTTATTTTCGGGGTCTATAGCACCTGCAATTGGCATTCCATCTCCAGGTAAGATTAAATTTACGTTATTAAAATGTTCCCGGTTATACAGTATAATTTTTGTTTTTCTTATTTTGCTTAAAAATATTTTTTAGGAAGCAATTATGTTTATTTTGAAGCCATTAACAACGCCTACGTTTTAAACGCTGAATTGCAAACCGAAATCATTACGATCAATTATAACTCCGTTTTCCGAGGAAATTTTTATATTTATAATCCATATTACCCGTCCAATGCACTCAATATTAATTTTTATAACACCAACACTGGAGCAACGACTACAATTGCAAGTCTGTCGACTACGTCGTCCAATTGGGAAATAATTCAACTTTCTTGCGTCAGCGGCAACTGTTGTCAAGGAGCTTCCACGTGTACCGGATATGTACGATATTATAAAATGCCAGATTAATTTTTACAATAAGATTCGTAACCAAATTTGTTTTTTTCTATAAAAATATTTAAGGTTGAATTTGTAGCCGTTGTGAATACAATTGGCACAGAAGTGATTTTCGCCATCGACGCAATCGACATTGACGGCAGCTGTGGCTCATTTCCCGGTAACAACATTTTATAAATCAAAATTGCCAAAACATTTAGAGTTATAAAATTTTGCATTATTGTTTTTAGGTTCAACAAATTCTACACAAATCAAACTCTTGCCACGCACAGCTTAAGAGGTCTGTTTCTACTTGATTTTGCTAATTACTGTAACTTATATAACGATATACCGTATACCGGTATAAAAATTAATTGTCAAATTCGAAGAAATGAAACTCGAATCAATCTCTCGCCTTCAATAATTACTGGTAATAATAAAATACTACCGACCAAAACAATTTTTTTTTATAACGATGTGTTAATTTATTTAATAAATGAATGCAAAATTTAAATTTTTAGTGTAAAGTTCTGTTTAAAAAAATGTATAAAATGTACGTGAAACGAAACTTGCAAATAAATGCCTTCAATTTCATTTACCTGTAGTAAAATTTAATGTAGTAAATAATTTGTACATACAAAAAAAAATTATTTTGTTTTTTACCACCTATTTTTCGATTATTGTTGTTAAAATGTGTTAGTACATGTACATACCAATTTAAAAGTTTAACTACATAAAAAAAAAACATATCGCTCAAAAAATCTATAATCGAAGGTAACAGTAAAAGATAAAATCATTGAATTCGATTTTATCTTGCTCTTATCTAAATTTTTCTAATTCTGTGAAAACCAACGAATTTCCATAACAATTAACTTGAAAATAAGATTTGCAATTGTTAAAGATTAGATAGGGAACGTCATCGGTTGAATAAGTTATTTAATTTAAAATAACAATAAAAGTAGTAGTTGATAAACAGCTTCGGTTGTTTTTAATTCAATAAAACAAAGCATAAAAATGTGATATTTAATTTTGCTTGTTCAAAACAATGCTTTAATTATTTTAAATATTAATATATTTAATTAAAACAAATTTTTTGTAGCAAATGTTTTGAATAAATTATTATTTTTTGTCTAAACATTTTATTTGCCACTTCAAAATAATTTCAAAGTTACTTTAGAACTCTTAGTAGTTTTTTTTTCGAGATGAATAATCGTAATCAACCTCCATTAAAACGTCATTTTTACACTTAATAAAATTATTAATATAAATTGATTTTTAAAGAATAAAATGTGTAGTAAATAGTCATACTTTACGTTACTATATAGAGATCGAAAAGCTGAAGAATTCTATATAGAGCTCGAAGAGCTGAAGAGCTTACTCTAGTTTGTCACAATAATGTTGACTTGTTAACGTTTCGCCTAGGTTTTATAGCAAAGCATAGTTTAATTAAAAGTTAGTAAGAACTAAACTAAAAATATTAATGAAATTTGGTATTTGTATTTTAATTGTAAAATCATTTTTTAAGTAAAAAAATATTTTAATTGAAACAGACTTTGGAAAGCTCCCCCGTGTAAGCCTCATTGACTTAACACAACGTAAACAATGAGGCCGCTGCCCCGCAATACACATTCAAATTTTTAGTAGTGCCAATCCTTTTGTAAAAAATTAACCTTATCCATTTGCTTAAATTATATAAAATATTCTGGTTGCAAATGAGATATGTAATCTTTGATCTGGCAATAAGCTGGTAGCTTAATTGCATTTATTTACTTAAATGCTTAATATTTAAATCGGCATTACCCTCCGACTTTAACCATCTCTTAATTCCCACTCTTGCTACTAATTTAATTTGGTCATTTGTGATTTAACATTACTTTATTGAAAATATTCAAGCCCTTAAAACAATCCAACTAAAGATTTTTTTTATTCACCGAAATAATTTTTTCAATAAAATAATAGATCAAAAAATAATTTTTAAAATCTTTTAATTATTATCTAAATATCAGAAAATTATTTATTAACGACTCAATTAAATTTAAAACAAAGTGTTCCATGCAATACAACTGTTACTAATACAAACCGCAATTGTTACAACACAAACACCAATAATATTAATTTGTAAATCTATATTTGAAAACAGCACAAAAAACATTAATATGACGTCATTCTTGTTAAATACTTACTGTACATGAATAATTGTAAATTACTTACATGTATACGAGTGGTTGTTACTATTCAGAGCCTTTACTTGAACCGCTTTTTATTTACAGTATTTATCACACTAATTGAAACGAATTAAAAATAAGAGACTATAATACTACCGTAAATTATCCAAACAAAAAAAAAACGACCTGTTTCGTTAATTTGTTTTCGGCGTTCTTGACCATCGTAGAAATTCGCGAGGACAGTACAGTACTAAGATACTGTCTCTTTAATAAAGTCGAACTTTGGCCTAAAAAATCTAAGTAAATGCAAAATTCAATACTTTTTTTTCGTACTTTGATAAATGTAAATTTTAAATAATGAAATGAAATCACAAAATAATAAAAATTTCAGAACTAATTGAACGTTGTACTGCACTAAGTGAAAGAAAAAAATACATGGAATTTTATTTAGTCAAATTCAAAAATGTATTAAGTTTTATTCAAATTGTATTCAAACTTCAGATTGAACAACGCTTCAATATTTCTGATTCAGAATCTAAAATGTTTGGGTTTTTTTAATGTTACTCACTGGTAAATATATTTAATTTCCAATAACTTGCCGCAATAATAAAAATAATTATTTTCGCAGTAAAATGTATCTCAATTTACACGATATAAAAGGAAATTAATTAAATCTTACAAATTCAAAATTTCATAAAAGAAAGTTTTATTGCCCAAAAACATTTTGATTAAAATTCATTAGAGATGATACTGTAGGTCATAAAATTCGCGCTACAAATTTATTAAGTGATTAAAACTTTAAAAAAACAGAAAACCGCGCTATTAAAACTAGCAAATCGAGTTCTCATTAATTTTCATTAGCGTCTATTATAACAATTGTGTTGTATACGTTTACTGAATAATCCATCAAAATTGCTGAACAAATTAAGTGATAAAATGCATTAAATTGCGCTATTAAACTAGCGACATTCAGTCATTTTCTCCATTTTTTAATCATCTCAAACAAACTTTGCTTGGAATTCGGCCTCTGTACTAGGGGTTCCGTTTCGTTTTTTTCCTTTTGTTTCAAAGGAATTGCTTCCAATCTTTCAATTTTGTCGATCTCGTCACTCCCAGCTGGTTTCGGATTTACTTTTTTCACGAACGATGACGCATCGGTGGCATCGGAGGTGGCAGCGCCCTTATCCCCTCCGCCATCACGTTTGGGCAGAGCTTTACTTGCCGGAGAACTTATAGAAGGAACCGGAGCCTCTTGAGTTTCTTCATCGGGTGAATTTATTATATCCGCGTGAACTAGGGCATTAATGCGATGCCATGTTGGCGACTTGTCGGTCTCTGAAGGTGATGATGGTGACCCAGACGTTTCATTAAAGGGGATATTCAAGTCACATTCTTGTTTCGCCATATAGCCATATACCTTGGCTAACTGTATTAAATGCATCTAAAATTATTTTAATTTAATTATAATTTTTATTTTTCTGTTAAAAAACAAAACTAAAAGAACATTACATATTTTATTTCCAATTTGGCACTTTCTCTTCGGGCTTGGTCAAGTTCTTCTATGGTTTCGTTAAGTTCCTTTTTGATTTCGACAAGTTCCACTTCGGTTTCGGCAAGTCCCTCTTTGGTTTGGTCAAGTTCCTTATCGACTCGGTCATAGTCGTTTTTAGCTTTCTTCGCAGCCCCTAAAAATTAAAAAAAAAAAAAAAAAAAGAATTATAGAAACCTATTTAACTAGAATTAAAAATAAATTAAAGGTCTTACTTATTGCTTTCAGGCACTGATGACAAAGTATAATTACTACGAAAAAACTCAAAACGGCAGCGATCCCCAGCACCACGATAACTACCAACTCGATCGTACCAATTAAATCGGGTAAACTCGTAGGAATGGCGGTCGATTCCGAATTATTATTATACTCGAGAATTTCCGTCGTGAAGTTATAAAATTTGCCAGGTAACGTCGTCATTTTGTCCAGCGATGTAGAGTTGGTATTTAAAATCATTTTAGAAAATATTTTTCTGAACCGGGAGAACACTAAAAATATATTCAATTTCAGCGAGGATAAAAATTGGAGCCGATTAGTTCGACCAGCGATTAAAACAGAGAATGAGAAAATCTGATAGGAATAAGTTTGAAGTTTAATTAAATAAAACTCTAGCGGTAAATCTTTGAATCATTGTCTTTTTTTTTTATTTATTGAATAACAATAATTTGTCAAAAAATATCGCTGTAAGCTATAAAGAATTGAATTTATTCAATTAGAATTTTGAAGGTTCGTTTTTCTAAAATTACGATTAAAACAATATTACTGATTGTTTTTTTTTTAAGAATTAGCAAACGTTTTGTAAATTATTATTATGTTTTAAATTTGGAACCTTTTTTAACGTAAATAATTATTTATTATCGCGCGAATAAAAATTTAACCGTCAAAATACAAATTTAGCGGAAAATGCAAAATTTTATTTCGAGGAAAAAAATTACGAAAACAGTTTTTATGTTTTAGGTGAATATTTTCGATTATATTGAATGCAATATCAAAAATTGGGAAATTAATATATTTGACAATGTCCCAAATAAAAAATATTGATTCATACAGTAACTATTAAATAAAAAATTAGGGTTTAATGAAAAAAATCAATTTTATTAGAAATGTCATTTATTCAAAATTAAGAATAATCGCAGTTTAAATAGAATAGTAACTAACGCTATCAATTTTTTTTTAAAAAAACCTTTACTTTTACAGAATTTATTAATTTACCGAGTAAACTAATAAATTTATCAAAACCATCAAACGAATTACCGGTACGGACGATCTCATTTTGCATGTGGATGTCCCGAGGTCGCCCAATTCATTTCTGTCAATCTCAACTGGAAATGATATTTTTACAATCAAAAATTTGTTAAAATTCCATAAAAATAATTTTATTGCTCAGAAACATTTCGATTAATCAATTTACTTTCAAATAAAAGTCATTAGAGATGGTACTGTCAAGAAATAAGTGATTAAAACTTTAAAAAATACAGAAATTCGCGCTATTATAACTAGCGAATAAAATTATCATTAATTTTCATTGGGCGCCTATTACAATAATTATTGTGTCGTATACGTTTTTTGAATAATCTAGCAAAATTGCTGAACAAATTAAAATTATTGATGCATAAAATTGCGCTATTAAATTAGCGAAATTCAGTCATTATTACTCATTTTTTAAACAAATTCTTAAAAAAACTTGGCTTGGTTTTCGGTTCGGTTTTGTTTTTTCCCATTTTTTTCAAAGTAATTATTTCTAAACTTTCAATTTTGTTGATCTCGTCACTCCCAGCTGGTTTCGGATTTACTTTTTTCACATACGATGACGCATCGGTAACTTTGGAGGGGGAAGCGCCCTTATCCACTTCGTCAACACGTTCGGGTAGAGTTGGTAGAGCTTCATTTGTTGAAGAACTTGAAGAAGGACCTGGAGCATTTTTAGTTTCTTCATCGGCTGACGATTTCGATGAATTTTCATTTGTTTTATCCACGTTGACGTCGGCATGAACAACAAGCGTTGTTGGCGTATTGTCGGTCTCTGAAATTGATGTCGACACAGCCGTTTGTTCCCCGTCTACTTTATTCATGTCCAATTCTTCTTTTTCCTTAAAATCGCCTTTTCTTCTGGCTAACCGTAATAAATGCTTCTGAAATTTAATTTAATTATTACTTTTGTATTTTACAGTGAAAATAAAAACTCAAAAGACATTACATATTGCACTTCCATTTCTTCACTGTTCTTTCGGGTTTGCTCAGAGCGCTGGTCGGCTTGGTCAGCGCGCTGGTTGGCTTGGTCAGCGCGCTGGTTGGCTTCGGCAACGTCCTGGTCGGCTTGGTCAGCGCGCTGGTTGGCTTGGTTAGCGCGCTGGTTGGCTTGGTCAATGTCCTGGTTGGCTTGGGCAATGGTCAGATTAACTTGGACAATGGCCCTGTTGGCTTGCTCAACGTCGTTTATGGCTTGGTCAGCTCGCTGTTGGGCTCCTGAAAATCAAATAAAAAAAAAGATTATCAATACCAATTAAACTAGATTTAAAAATAAAATAAAAAGTTTTACTTATTGCTTTTTTGCACTGCCAACAAAGTGCAATCGCGCCTATGATAAGCAAAAAGAAAGCGATCGCCGCCACCACAAAAGCTACAATCTCGCCCGTACTAATTAATTCGGGTAAACTCGTAGGAATGACCGTCGTCGTTCTGAAATCCGGTTTGAAATAATTTGCCCACAATTTCGAATTATTATACTCGGGAATTTCCGTCGTGAAGTTATAAAATTGGGCGGATAACGTCGTCATTTTGTCAAGCGATGTAGAGTTGGTATTTAAAATCATTTTAGAAAATATTTTTCTGAGCCGGGAGAACACTAAAAATATATTTAATTTCAACGAGGATAAAAATTGGAGCCAACTAGTTCGACCAGCGATTAAAACCGAGAATGATAAAATCTGATAGGAATAAGTTTGAAGTTTAACTAAATAAAATTACCCTAGCGGTAAATCCTTGAATTAATGTTGTTTTTTTATTGAATAAAAATTCGTCGAAAAATATCGCTGTGAGCTATAAAGAATTGAATTTATTCAATTAGAATTTTGATGGTTCATTTGTCTAAAATTACGATTAAAACAATATCCGGATTGTTTTTTAAGAATTAGCAAACGTTTTGTGAATAATTATTATGTTTTAAATTTGGAACCATTTTTTTACGTAAATAATTATTTATTGTCGCGCGAATGAAAAATTAACTGTCAAAATACAAATTTAGTGGAAAAGGCAAAATTTTATTTCGAAGAAAAAAATTACAAAAACAGTTTTTATGTTGTAGGTGAATATTTTCGATTATATTGAATGCAATACCAAAAAATGGAAAATTAATATATTCGACAATGTCCCAAATAAAAAATATTTATTCATACAGTAACTATTTAAAAAAATTAGGGTTTAAAGAAAGAATCAAAATTACATTAGAAATGTCTTTTTTTAGAAAAACCTTTACTTTTACAGAATTTATTAATTTACCGAGTAAACTAATAAATTCGTCAAAACCACCAAACGAATATTTTTTGCATATGGATGTTCTTTTTGGATTATTCATTTCTGTCAATCCCAACTGAAAATAAAAGATTTTTACAATTAAAAACTTGTTAAAATTTCATAAAAATAATTTTATTGCTCAGGAACATTTTGATTAATCAAATGACTTTCAATTAAAAGTCATTAGAGATAATACTGTCAAGTCATAAAATTCGAGCTACAAATTTAATCAGTGATTAAAACTATAAAAATACAGAAAATCGCGCTATTAAAATTAACAAATCGAGTTTCCATTAGTTTTCAATGGGCGTCTATTACAATCGCGTAGTATACGTTTACCGAATAATCTACCAAAATTTTTAAACAAATTAAAATGATAAAATGCATAAAGTTGCGCTATTAAACTAGCGAAATTCAGTTATTATTACTCCATTTTTTAAACTTTTTAAAGAAACTTTCTGTGGTTCCCGCTTCATTTTTTTCTTTTTTTTTTCAAACTTATTTTGTCTAAACTTTCAATTTGGTCGATCTCGTTACTTTTAGCTGGATTCGGATTTACTTTTTCCACATCGGTGGCTTTAGAGGTGGAAGCGCCCATATTTACTTTGTCAACACGTTTGGGCAGAGCTTTATTTGTGGAAGAACTTGTAGAAGGAAGTAAAGCATCTTTAGATTGGTCGCCGGCTGTTTCATCTTCGTTGACATCGGCGTGAGTGACAAGCGTTGTCGGGTTGTCGGTCTCTGAATGTGGTAACTCAACCGTTTCATCCCAGCCGCTAAACAGGTTCAATTGTTCAAAACTTTTCACCAGGCCTCGTCTTCTGGCTATCCGTAATAAATTCTTCTAAAATTTTAATTCAATTATAATTTTTTTATTTTACAATTAAAAAAAAAAAAAATACTTAAAAACATTACAAATTTCTCTTCCAATTGTTCATCTGTCAAATCTTCATTGGACAATGATTTAATTCCGCAAAGCTTCAGTTTCCTTTTTTCAAGTTTCTGTTTGCCTTCTGAAAGTAAAAAAAAGGATTATCAAAACCTATTATGCTAGATTTAAAAATAAAATAAAAGTTTTACTTCTTATTATGATGTACTGCCAAAAAATTATAATTAGAGCAATTATAAACAAAGCAATAGCGATCCAAAGCATTACGTATAATTTAAACTCGCTCGTATTAGAATCGGGTAAATTCGTAGGAATGGCGGTCGTCGTTCTGAATTCCGGCTTGAAATAATTTGCCCACAATTTTGAATTATTAAACTCGGGAATTTCCGTGGTAGAGTTATAAAATTGGTCGGATAACGTCGTCATTTCGTTCAGCAATGTAGAGTTGGTATTTAAAATCATTTTTCGAAAATATTTTTCTTGATCCGCGAAATCACTGAAATGGATGCAATTTCCACGATGATAAAAATTGGAGCCAATTACAGTAGTTCGACCAGCGATTAAAACAGAGAATGATAAAAAATTGACAGGAATAAGTTTGAAGTTTGACTCAATAAAGTGACCCTAGCGGTAAATTTTTGAATCAATGTTTTTTTATTGAATAATAATTCGTCGAAAAATATCGCCGTGAGTTATAAAGAATTGAATTTTTTCAATTAAAATTTTGAATCTTACGATTAAATCGGAGTTAATGATTTTTTTACGAGTTAATAAAATTTTTGTGAATATCTAAAGTTTTAAATTTAGAAACATTTTCTACGTAAATAATTATTATTCATTATCGCGCGAATGAAAGGTTAATCTTCAAAATTCAAATTTTGTGAAAAATGCAAATTTTATTTCGGGGGAAAAAATTATTACGAAAACCTTTTTTTTTATGTTGTAGGCGAATATTCTCGATTACTGAATATTGAATATAATATCAAATATTGGGAAATTAAAATAGCCGACAATGTCACAAATAAAAAATGTTAATTCGTACAGTAACTATTAAATTAAAAAGTTGAGTTTTATAAAGCAAATATGTACACTGTAAATCAATAAAAAAAAGTTCAAGTTGCGTATCAAGGTGTACTCGTTCTTGATTGAGATCAATGTTTAAGGTTATTATGCAGCAATTCTAAAGTAACATCGATCACGAAAAAAAAAATCAAAAACAGCCTGAAGAAATTAAATTTTAAAAAAAATCAAAATTTCCTTAAAAATGTCATTTATTCGGAATTAAGAATAACCGCAGTTTAAATAGAAATAGAATAATTAACGATATCAAATTTTCTAAAAAAACCTTTAATTTTACAGAAAATCAAAATCTCATAACAAATTTTCATATGGATGGCTTTAAAACAAATGCTCATAAAATTCTGCAGGGATTAAAAAAATAACGAAAATAATTTGAAGCTAACACGCGTATCTGTACGTAATTCCTATGATAATTTATAATGTCGTTGGTAAATAATTCTAAATTCATATATTAGTAAAAAGAAGTGTATAAGAACAAGACATATTAAAACAAATCTTTTCATTTCTTGGCAATAATTAAAATATACTTTTATTCAGGTACGGGATTTTTTTTCCAAATCTACAAAATAATTTAAAAAATCTAATTAAATAGTAAAATCAAGTCAAATTTCATAAAAATTATTTTATTGCGCCACAAACATTTCGCTTTAATCAAATTATAACAATTATTAACGATTAAAAATCTTTAGAGAGCATACGTCACAAAATTCGAACGAAAAATTTATAAAACGATTAAAACATTAAAAATACATAAAATGGCCTTATTAAAACTAGCGATTCGAGTGGCTTTCACTTACTGTATCTTCATTTGACGTCTATTACAATATTATTGAAGTCGTTCCGGTGGTTCTTTTTTTTTCTTCCGCTTTTATCGCATACTGGTTCCTCGTCTGTTCGCTATCAACCGATGGCGCAATGACGCTATCTAAAAACATAGCGCTAACGTTTGATAAGTCATTTAAACTTCTTGAGTTTCTAGTTTCGTTCAAATTTTCTAACTCCTCACTTGTTACATCAATTTCGCTTCTTGCTCTACCGGTTAAATTAGTAGGCAATTGGACCAAGATCAGGTGTGCGGGTATTTCCATCTGTTTGTCGGTTTTTATTCTCGGTATTACTTCGAACTTTTCCATTGCCTCGGATTTTTCAGTTGTTTCGGACTTTTCAGTTGCCTCGGACTTTTCAGTTGCCTCGGACTTTTCAGTTGCCTCGGACTTTTCAGTTGCCTCGGACTTTTCAGTTGCTTCGGACTTTTCAGTTGCTTCGGACTTTTCAGTTGCTTCGGACTTCTCAGTTGCCTCGCAGTCTTCTGTCGCATTGATCCGCTCGTTCTTTTCAGGTACTTGTTCTATTTCGAGCTGCTCTTGTACGTTAGTCCTATCGTCGTTCTCATCTTTCTGTTTCATCGTAGTATTCTCTCCAATTTCATCGTAAGTTTGGTCATCCGCATCGATTTCAGATGCACTTGATGTTGTACTCTCATCTTGGTCGTCGCCGTCGAAAGGTATTGTTTTAGGGCTCCAACTGCTCGCACCGGAAACGACGACAGTCATTGATTTAGCAGCAGAACTAGTCGACGTTAATAATTCTTCAGGCTCACTGGCAAAATATTCACTATACAAGTCTAGCCCCAATAGCCTTTTGTTGGTTGCGCTTGTCACGAAACTATCATCATCTTCCTCATCAACTTCCGATGAGGATTCGCTTTCCTCATCGGATGAGAACTCGTCATTTTTCGTACATGTTTTTATTTGGGTCGAAGATAGGCCTGGATTATTCCCGAGGTCGCTTTGGAATTTTTGTGTTGAAACATTGCATGGACTCGCAACAGGAATCGCCTGAGGTGTATTTGAATCCTGAGGCGTTAGATCTTTGAAATCGCTGTGTGGTCTCAGAAGACCAATGTTTTGGACATCCAATTGACTATGTTGCCGTTTTCGTCCTGATGAATCACTGCCTGACGGTGACTCCTCCGCAAGGAGGTTCTTCAACCTTTTTCTTTCAAACATTTCTGCTGGCGAATAGGTTAGTCCGGCTGTCCACGGGATCCGGCAATTACTGACTTCGCACTCGTTATTGATTCCGGTTTTTTTAACTGCATCCTCGACGATTTGATTTGGAGGATCAATAGGTGGTTGACCGCCAATGACGGATGTACTCGGTTTGTCTAACGTTTGAGATGCTTGCTGAAGTGCGCGCGGGTCAACTGTACTCTCATGTCCAAGTGGGTCAATTGTACTCTTACGTCCAAGCGGGTCAATTGTACTCTCATGTCCAAGCGGGTTAACTGTACTCTCTTGTCCAAGTGGGTCAACAGTACTCTCTTGTCCAAGCGTGTCATTACAGTCAGACGACGGAGATGTAGTCGGCAGTACCGGAGGGACAGTACCAGGGGGAGGGTTCGAGGTTGTGTCATTTTGATCTCCACAACAACAATTTGCAACTAAGGACTTCCTCATATCCTCGAGTGACTTAAGGCACTAAAAATTGAATGAACATTAAATTAAAATTGAAAACAGTTTTTTTTTTAAAGAAAAAGTTGGAAAAATTATTTACAGCCGTTCGTGTATTGCTGAACCAAGTCATGAAATTATTCCGATCTGAATAATAAAAAAACAAAACAATAGAAACGCTGTTTAAACGATTGAAATGTCAAGAAAAATGTATAAATTTTATTCGAAATATTTTTTTTTAACCTGTTTGTAATTCACGGCCAGTAAGTTGATAGCAGACCTCGCTAATAATAATAATTATCACGATTATCAAAATAATGAGGACCGGTATTATCCAAAGTAAGTGATATAAAGAGAACTCCCAGAAAGATTCTTCGAACGGCATCGAATTATTTATTTTTTCAGATTGCGTAGAATTAATAAAACTGACGGATGGCGGCGTCAAAGTTTGCTGGAAATCGTTCGGCGACGTCGAAGCGTTGATTAAAAACATTTTTTAAGTTAAAAAAAAAAAAAAACGTCACGTCACGTCAATAATTAACAACCGAAACTTCAAATCAATGGAGGAAGATAAGAACTAATTGCAGCCGACATAAATCAAAAACAGAGTACATTTTCCCCTAGTGGCGATTCATTGAAGTTTATTTACCAAATAAATTATTCAATAATTTTTAATTTGAATTTTTAATTCTAAAGATCGTTTTAATCGAATTATATTTTCAAATTTAGAAATAAATTAGCACCGGTGATAATTATTATAGTAATTTTTTTTTTGTTGGTCAAATTTTTTATTAATAAAAAATTAAATGATTAAACGTTTATTACTGCGGTAAAAATGAGCAAATAGTATGCATGAACACGTACAGTAAATTGAATTGGAACAACGCATTTTTACTTCGAAGAAAAAAAATTGGAATTATTTTTTTTATACCAGTATAAAAAAAAATTTCGATTACCGGTACTATTATAATTAGCCTATATTTTTAAAAATAAACTCTAATAAAAATATTTTCTTTAAAAATTTACCGGCAGTGCTTCTTAATTGTGTAAATGACATTTTTAAAGAAGCCCCAATTTTGAAATTAAAAATTATTAATGCCTCGGCCCTCTAGTCACTATGCATAAATTAAAAAGCAAACACGAAAAATCTCAACTCCACCTATAAAAAAAATCATAAATACTCGATGGAATTTTTTTTTTCTTTTTTTTTAAATAAAAATTTACGGTAACTAAAAATGTCATTTGTTTTAGATGTAAAATTAATCGCGGTTTACATTGATATAACTTTTGAAATGGCCTTTCAAAAATAATAAACCGTCATTTTTACTATCAGTAGGCCTACTGTCACTTTAATGAAATAGAACTGATAGGCCTATCTAAAAAAAAAAATAATAATATACCTAATTTAATAATTTTTATTTATTGTACTTTAAAAATCGGCATGCATTATCCTGGATTACTATCATTGATGGCTTTAAATGATTATAAAATAACAATTCATTTCAGATTCAAATTTATGAATTTATTCTCTAATATTGAATCAAATTTAAAATTGTACGAGATTTTCCGCTTTTGAATTTTACCTAGATAATAATTATTAAATTTCATTTTCAATAATATGTAGCACGTTAACTAAATCAAAAAAAAAATTCAAAATTACATTAAAAATAATTTTATTGCACCCGAAACATTTTGAATTACTCAAATTATTTACGATTAAAAATCATTAGAGAGCATACGTCACAAAATTCGTACGGCAAATTTATAAAACGATTAAAACATTAAAAATACATAAAAAGACCCTATTAAAACTAGCGATTCGAGTGGCTTTCACTTAACTTCATTTTTCTCTTTTCTATCTTCATTTGTCGGTTTTTTTTCTTAGTTCTGTAATTTGTCTCCTTCCGGTTTTATCGCACACTGTTTTCTTTCCCCATCGCTCTCAATCGATGGTCCAATGACGCTACCTAAAAACGTAACCCGAACGTTCGATAAGTCATTCAAACTTCTTGGGTTTCGAATTTCGTTCAAATTTTCTAACTCCTCACTTGTTACATCGATTTCGCTTCTTGCTCTACCGGTTAAATTAGTAGGCAATTGGACCAAGATCAAGTGTGCGGGTATTTCCATCTGTTTGTCGGATTTTGTTCTTGGTACGACTTCGAACTTTTCTGCTGCCTCGGACTTTTCAGTTGCCTCAAACTTTTCAGTTGCTTCGGATTTTTCAGTTGACTCTGACTTTTCAGTTGCCTCGCAGTCTTCTGTCGCACTGATATGCTCGTTCTTTTCAGGTACCGGTTCTATTTCGAGCTGCTCTCGCACGTTAATCCTATCGTCGTTCTCAACTTTCACTTTCATCGTAGGCTTCTCTCCAATTATTCCATCGTAAGTTTGATCATCCATATGGGTTTCAGATGCATTTGATGTCCTCTCAACTTGGTCGTCGTCGTCGAAAGATATTGTTTTCGAGCTCCACGTGCCCTCACCTGGAATGACGACAGACATGGAGTGCGCAGCAGAACTAGTCGACGTTAATTCTTCAGGCTCATTCACGAAATATTCATTATACACGTCTTGCCCCAGTAGCCTTTGGTTGGTCGCGTTTGTCACGAAACTTTCATCATCTTCCGATGGTGACCCACCACTTGCCAAACCATATTCCCCAAACTGAGCATCATCTTCTAATGCCTTTTCCGATGAAACTTGGACATCCGCGCAATTATCGGATTTATTTTGTTTAGGGTTGACTGAACTCGCCGGAAATGCATTGGAATTTTGAGGCGTTAAATCTTTGAAATCGTTAGTTGTTCTCTGAAGACCAATATCTCGGAGCTTTAAAATCAAATGTCTCGGTTGATTTTGTTGCGGTTCTCGTTCTGACGAAGCATTCGCTGACAGTGAAGCCGCGCGGAGTTTCTTCAATCTTTGCATTTCCGAATATTGTGCTGGCGAATAGGCAATTAATTCCGTCCAAGCCCGTCTCCGCGGTGGCGATTGATTACGTTGCGGTTCTCGTTCTGGTGAATCACTCTTTGACGTTGAAGCCGCGTGAAGTTCCTGCAATTTTTTCTTTTCCGTTGATTGTTCTTGCGAATAGACAACGGAATCCGTCCAAGCCCTTGTCCGCGGTTCCTGATTATTACTGACATCTTGTTCATTATTGTTCCCGGCTTCTGGATCCTCGACAATTTTGTTTAGAGGATCAATGGGCGGTTGACAGCCGGATGTACTCGGTTCGTCTAGCGTTTGAGATGCTGGCGGAAGGACCCGCGCGTCAGGTGTACTCCGAGCTCCAGGCGTGGTGGATGAATTCAGATTCTCAGACGACATAGACGTGCTTGGAATGTTATCTGAATTTGTAGTTTCAGGATAGTCACTTGCATTCGGTTTTTCAGTCGGACGTGGACGCTTAGGTTTGGTAGGTCCGTCAGGTTTTGGAAGCGGGGAGATATTATCACTCGGCATAATAGAAGGGGTACGATTATCTGTTGGTGTATCGCAGCAGAACAAACTCTTGAAATTTTTCCAATCTGAAAAAATTAAAGAAACGATTGAAATGTCAAGAAAAAATTATGTATAAATTTTATTCGAAGTTTTTTTTTTTACCTGCTTGGAAATCACGGTCACAAATTAAGTAGATAAAAATTATCACGAGGATTACACTAACGATTACGGTCGGTATTATAAAATATAAGTGATTTAAATTGAACTTCCAGGAAGAATCTTCGTACAGCATCGATTTATTTAATTTTGGAGATTGCATAGAATTAATAAAGTTGGCGGATGGCAGCGTCAAAATTTGCTGGGAATCGTTCGGCAACGTCGAATCGTTGATTAAAAACATTTTTTATATTTAAAAAATAAAATAAAACGTTAAGTCAATAATTTAAAAACCGAAATTTCAAATCGATGGAGGAAGATAAAAACTAATTGCAGCCCGACTTCATCAAGAACCGAAAACAGAGTAAAACAAAAATAATAAATTATTACAGTACGTTTCATTAAAAATACATTTCCCCCCTAGTGGCTATTCAATAAAGTTCATTTATCGAATAAATTATTCAATAATTTTCAATTTGAATTTTTGGTTTTAAAGATCGTTTTAATCGTATTAGGCTACATGTACGTTTTCGAAATTAAAAATAAATTAACACCGATAATAATTATAGTACCGGTTTTTTGTTTTTCATTTTTTAAATTTTTTATTACCGTAATACATTTAAGCAAAAAAATTAAATGATTAAATTTTTATTGGAACAACACATTTTTACTTCGAAGAAAATAAATTGGAATTCTATTTTGTAAAAATAAAATCTCGACTATTATAACTATTAGCTTATACTTACTGTAACTTTTAAAAATAATACATTTTTAAAAAATAATTCTTTTGAAAAATAATTAATGCTTCTTGAGCGCGTGATTGACCATTAGTGACATTTTTAAGGAAGTCTCGATTTTAAAATTAAATCAATGCCTCGAGTGGCTATGCATAAATTAAAGAAAAAAAAACACAAAAAATTTCTCAAATCTAAGTATAAATAAAAATCATAAACACTCAACGAAATACGAATATCATTAAAAATATCATTTATTTTAGATATAAATCCAATCTAATTTTTATTTATTGTACTTTAAAAATCGGCATGCATTATCCTGGATTACCATCATAATTGATATGGCTTCAAATGAGCCTTAAGTTTTCACTGCGTTTGATAAAAATTAAAAAATAATAATTATTTATTTCGGATTCAAATTTATTAATTTATTCTCTATTATTGAATCGAATTCAAAATCGTACGATATTTTCCAATTTCGAATTTTATCTAACTAATAATAATTACCGTATTAAATTTAATTTTCAATAATATGTAGCATATTAACTAAATCGATAAAAAAACTCAAAGTTACATTAAAAATAATTTTATTTCACCCGAAACATTTTGAATTAACCAAATTATTTATGATTAAAAGTCAATTGGGGTTGTCATAAAATTCGTGGTACAAATTTAAAAAGCGATTAAAATATTAAAAATACTATTCTTGCTAGAACTATATCAATTCGAGGCAATTTCATTAATCTTCATTGAGCATCTTTGGAATTGTTCCGGTTCTTTTTTTAATTTTTTATTTCTTTTTCCTTTTCCGTTTCTAACGTAGACTTTATCCTTAGGCCTACGTCTTCGTGCTCAATCGATGGCCTATCGCTGCTAATTGTGACGTGAACGTTCGATAAGTCACTCAAACTTGTTCTTGAGTTTGTAAATTCGTTCAAATTTTTTAACGGATTAGACCCCCTACTCTTTACCGGTATATTGGTTTCACTTCTTCTTCTACCGGTAAAAACTGTAGCAAATTGGTGCCCGGAGGGTACAGGTTTTTGGATTTGTTCGGTGTTTTCAGGCTCCTTGGTGACTTTGGCCTCTTTGGTGATTTCGGTTAAGCCATGGTTTTCGGTTATTTCTGTTTATTCGGTCTTCTCGAAATTTTCGGTTAAGCCAGAGTTTTCGGTTACCTCGGAATTTTTTGCTACCTCGGAGATTTCGGTCTCTTCGGAATTTTCAGTTAAACCAGAGTTTTCGGTTATCTCGAAATTTTTTGCTGCCTCGGAGTTTTCGGTTACCTCGGTGAAGTCGGTCTCCTCGGAATTTTCAGTTAAACCAGAGTTTTCTGTTACCTCAGAATTTTTTGCTGCCTCGGAGATTTTGGTTACCTCGGTGATGTCGGTCTTCTCGGAGTTTTCGGTTACTCCGGTGATGTCGGTCTCCTCGGAATTTTCAGTTAAACCAGAGTTTTCGGTTACCTTTGAATTTTTTGCTGCGTTGGAGATTTCAGTCTTTTCGGTGATTTGAGTTAAGCCAGAGTCTTCGGTTACCTCAGAATTTTTTGCTGCTTCGGAGATTTTGGTTACATCGGTGATTTTGGTTTCTTCGGTCTTCTTGAAATTTTCGGTTACCTCGGAATTTTTTGCTACCTCGGAAAATTCGGTTACCTCGGTGATTTCGGTCTCCTTGGAATTTTCGGTTAAACCAGTATTTTCGGTTACCTCGGAATTTTTTGCTGCCTCTGATATTTCGATTACCTCGGAATTTTCTTCCGATTTTTTGTCGTTTTGAGGGGCCTGTTCTATCTTTAGCTCTTCTTGCACATTGATGGGATCGTGATATTCCGCTTTAAGTTCCATTGTGGGGCTATCATAATAAATATCCTCTATACCGGCCATAGTTGCATTAGATGCCAGACGTCTATGAACTTGGCCGTCCTCGAAACCTAAGTTAATTGAAGGCCACGTGCCGTCGCAAGGGACATTCGTCGATCGCTTAAAAGTCGAATCTGTAGGAAAATCCGAAGCTGGTTCAGGTTCTTTTGTCACGATAGATTGGGTTTCTGATAGCGGCGATTCTATAAAATTCGGATTCAGCGGTGACCCCTTATCAGATGATGAATCGGAAGAAAAGTTATAATGTATGGTCCTCCCCATTATTCCTTCCTTGAATACAGGCATCAAAAAAATTTGTTTATTTTCCTCAACATCTTCCGACGGAGACAGACCAACCCCCGAAGGGGACACACCAACCCCCATCGGTTGAAAGTGATGCGATCGTTTGACTCGTTTTTTTCTACGCGAAGGCGTCGTAGGAGTAGGCCTAGATAAAACATCTTCGAAAGTCGGCGAAACACTCGGACTAGAACCGTCATCAGATTCTTGTACTACCCTTTTTTGTTTAATGATTTTTGGTTTGACCGAAACTGGGTCGCGTTGGACTTCTTGTAATGGTGAAATTGCGGTGGCCGTTGAAGCAAGTTGGTCATCCGCAGAGTCATGGTTGGCTTCACCCAGACGAAGGTTGGATGTACTCTGGTCTCGAGGATCAAGAGATGGATTCGAGATTTGAGACGTTTTTGGATCTCGAAAATACAAGGTCAGACGATCATGATTAGAAATGTTCAAATTTTCGTTTTCCGATTGATGACCGGGTTGCGATAAATTATTCTTAGGCGTTGAATGGAATTCCACCTCAAGTTTGTTTGCCGCGTCGATTGATACCAATGTCGACGGTTTTTCTAGCGGTTTTTGGGGAGTAACATTAGCTTTAGATTTCGGAATGTTTTTGGGTTCAGCAACTGGATCTTTGACGATTTCGTCCAAAACGGACTTTGGTTTCTCGGTTTTTTTCACACTCGTAGACGCTGAAGATCCTTTCGAAGGTCCACTCCGATCGCTTGGAGTTTTTTTAGTCTTCGGAGATGTCTTCTGTTGTTTAGCAGACTTGTGAGATTTGGATGACCCGGAATCTTTTGGCCGATATTCTTTCGAGTGAGTTCTACTCAACTTACAAGAAGGTTCACTGCCATCTCCAGTCTTGTTAAAGCGGGCCGTCAGTCTTGTGTACGTGTCTCCGCGCTAAAAATATTTTGGAACCAATATTAAATCAAAACCTAATTTTTTTTAAAAAAGAAAATTAAAAATTTCACTTTTTTTTGCCATTTCTTGAACCGACGTTGATCTAAAAAAAAAAAAAAAAAAACGCTGTTAAAACGGTTGAAGTAAAATTAAAAACGATTAAATTTTATTCGAAAATTTTTTTTTTTACCGTTTTCGTATTCTTTCCGACCGCAAGTTTTATAGTAAATATAACTTATAATTCCGACTACGGCTAGTACGGCGATTATCGAAACGATCACGACCAGCAGAATCGTTCCTAACGCATAACCCGTGGATGAATTTTCAATCGATTTCGAATTGTTTAACGATTGCGTAAAATTACTAAAATCGACGGATAACGGCGTCAAAGTTTGATTAAAATTGTTCGGCGAAGTTGAACTATTGATTAAATACATTTTTATAAAAATTAGCGGTTAATTTTTAAAAAAAAACACTTTACTGAAATTAAAAACTAACGAAACTGTAACGAGAAGAACGCGGATAAAATCGAGGACCACAACTGACTTGACGAAAACCGAAAGCAAAGTAACTTAATGAAGAAAAAAAAAAACAAGAATTCTCCAAAGTAATAAATACGTTTAATTAAAATACAAAGAGTAATTCCCCTAGCGAAAAACCTTTGAATTTCATTTTTTTTATTGAATAATAATTATTTTTCGTCGAGGAATATCGCTTTATAAAAGAATTGAATTTACTCAATAATAATAATTTTAATCATAATTTTATTTGTTTATATTTAGCTAAAATCAAAATTAAAAAAAAAATTAATGTCCTTTTAAGAGTTATTAAAATCCTGATGAATGCGCAGCAAAATAAAAATTTAGCCTTCAGAATGCAATTTTAGTGGGAAATGCAAATTTCATTTCGGACAAAAAAAAAAACGAAAACAATTTTTTGTATGTAAAATCGAAAATTGAGCGAGCAAAATTTATTAAAAATGTTCGATAATTTCACACGAAAAAATAAGATTAAAAACTTAAAAAAAGTTCACTAAAAATAGCATTTATTCGCATTTAAAATTAATCGCAATTTCAATATAAAATTAACTTACGAAACCACTTTAAAAAAAAGTTACAGATTGCTTTTGCCGGATAAAATCTTAATGAATTCGTGGTATCAATTAAAATATGCTCTTTTCAACATATTAATAGTAAAAAAAAAAACATTTAAAATCTGCGCTACAAATTTGCATTTCGAGTCATTTTCTTTCTGTTGTTGTCGATCTTCATTAGACGTCGTTCGTACTTTATCATCAAAATGTACTTTCTTCATGCGATATTATCTCGAGACTCGGCTCTCTTCTCTCGTTCAATTTGTTGTTTCTTGCTCTCCGTGGCTTCGCTTTGACTGGGTTCTTGGTACAATCGTCAGACGCGAGGGGGACGGTCATGCCACTAACGTCGTGTTCGCTTTCAGTTGGACGCGATTTCAATAAATTCTCGTGTATTTGGGCGAAGGTTAGGTGCGTTTGTGAAGGCGGGTCGTTTTCTGAAGATGACCAACTTAGCCACGAATCCTGGTTAAATTCATTACTTTCCGATTGATCATCTGCGTCGTTTTCCTGCGAATCGACTAGTGTTTCCGCGTTACGCCGACCACCGTCATCGAATTCCGGAGGCTTCATTTCATAGAACCTGCCATCACCCTTCTCTTTTTTTTTTCTGGCCTAAAAATGAGAATAACAAAATATGATAAACAATAATAATAATTGTTAATGTGAAGCTTTTTAAGATAATTACATAAACCCCTTCTCTTAATAATAATTGGAGTCGAGCTTCATCTGAAAGTGAACAGAAAAAAAAATGTTTACGTAATCAATATTTAAATTGAATGGAATTTTACTTCGTTTTTTTATTCTTCGCCAAATAAAACAAAATATTACTGCAAGGGCAAGGGTTCCAAGGCTACCTGCGACCGTATAACGGACGATAGGTGATGTTTGCGGATCTTTTGAATTATTCGTCTGATTGGTTTCTCGCCATCTAAATACCGGCTGAAAACGATTCGCAATCCACTCCGGATTATTGTACCTCTCGGTAGGTTCCGTAAATTCGTCAAATGCGACGGATGACGAAAAATTTATCTGAAACTCGTCTAGCAAAGTAGCGTTATTTAAAACCATTTTAAAATTATGGAAACAAATTTTACTGATAAATGATAACAATTTGAGTAATTAAAAATAACGGAAATGTTCAAAATTAATTCTTATTCATTAAAAAAAATGATTATGTTCCTGGTGGCAAACCTTGGAGTTAATACTTTGACTGAATAATAATTACTGTATTTGTCGCGTAATAAATTGAATTTGATCCGTGATTTTTTTATGTGTGCGTGAATTATTTTAATCAAATTATATTTTGTACTTGAAATTTAAATTTAAATACAATTCAATTTTTTTATAATGATTAGTATGTTATGAATAAGGCGCATACTTATTACACTCATTTATTGTTACCGAGTAAATCAAACTTATTTTTAATAATAATATTATTGCGAATGAAGTTTTTTAAAAAATCAAATTAAGTCAAAAATGCAAATTTTATTTTGGATGAAATAAACGATAAGTGAAAAATCAGTTATTTTAAAAAATAGTACCAAATATTGAAGATTTATTCAGCTTTAAAATTTATCTTTGTTTAAATAGAAATCGCTTTAATAAAAGATAAGTTTAGAGTCTCAAACTCGCGGCGACATTAAATCTGTCCAATAAATTATTAAGTAGCAAACGCCCAAAAATTCTAATTACCAAACAAGATAAATTTCATTAGAAACTGTCATTTATTTAAAATTGCGATAATCTGCTTAAAATGAAAAATACCACGAAATCACTTATAAAAAAAAAGCTCGAACTTTTTCAGAATTTACACGTTTACAGAATAAAACAAGATTTGCAGTACAAATATTAAAATGATCGTAACGTAAAACATTTAAAAACTAGCAATTCAGAGGTCATTTTTTGTTTTCATCGCATCTTCATTGGATTTCGTTCGCAATTAGTCATTCTCGTTTGTTTCCGGTTCTATTTCTTCCGAGGGTCTCCCGTCTTCATCTTCTTGATGGACTTGCACATTATCGGTACTTTCGTCCTTTGAAGATTCTGACGTAGGCGGCCTCCTCTGATCATCTCTACTCGTTCCTAATTCAGAATCTCCATCATCCTCTCGAATTTCGTCACCAGGGTTTTTCGAAGAGGCATTTCTCTAAAAACATAAAACTTTAACACTTTCTTTTTTCAAACTTAAAATTTAAAACAATTACAGATCGATTACTAGTACGCGATGGACCCTGAGAAATTGTCACTGAAAGTGAAAGAGAAACAATACTCATTATTAATTTTAAACCATACTGTATTAAAATTTAAAAAAAAAATAATTTTACTTTTTGCCTGCTGGCGAATTTTTCTGTATTTATAGCAAGCGTATGCGCCGGCTCCGATGAGACAGACCGCTCCTACCGTAAACGGAGTGATCCACGGTATATCCTGAATGCCGAAAGACCACGGCGTCGGCGTCGGCGCTGGCGTCGTGGATAGCGTTGATACCGTCCCTTCGAAACCAGGCCTTAATAAATTTGCAGGCGACGTGACTGTAGGATTATTGAAAAAGGGATTATTCCCAAATCTGCCTGGATTCATTTTGAAAGTTATTAAAAAAATACTTTACTCGAACCGCTGATCGCACTATTAAAACGAATAGAAATTTAACACGAGGATCGAGTAACCGACCGAATCGTACATAAATGAGCAATGACGGTGATTTTCAATTTTAACTCCGCTTAAATATATTTAAAAAAATAATCACCTGGTGGCAAATCTATAAATTTTTCTTGTCCGAAGATATTAAACTTTAATATTTAATTACCGGGTATTTGTTAAATAAACGTAAATAATTTAATTTATTCAGTAATTTTTAATAATTATTATTTAAAATTACAAAGATCATTTTAACCAAATGTCACGTACAAAAAATATTGCATTGTTAATAATAATCAAAAAAAAAAGAAA
>JAQGAY010000235.1:0-36352 GCA_034698085.1 Polydesmus angustus | reverse complement strand
TGAAGAAAAAAGAAAACAATCTAATTTTTGGTACTTAAAATACGTTTTATTTAACATAAACAATAATTTTGATATATTTCAAAAATATTATTTCTTAATCATATTATAACAAAAGTTCACCGTGCTTATTTATTGTATTTAATGATTTTTATTATTATTAGTTTTCATTTGAATGAAACTAAAATATCGGGCATTCTTTTCTTATCGTTACTTATCTCATTTGGGTTAAGCCTTGTTTTGCATCAGTCTTAGTTTTTTAAAACTATTTTTGTGCCATTAAAAGAAAATGGTACTCGTAAAATAGTTCACTGTCAATTACTTTATAGATTTACTTTTTGCCTACAGAATGGATCGTTGTTTTAAAAAAAAAAAAAACATAAATCGGGACTTTAAGTATGGTTTAATAAATCCTTAATTTCCTTTACTGCCCAATTGTCGCAGCAATAGCTGCACTTATATTACGGAACTACATGGAGTAATTGTTTCGAATAAGTTTTAAATTTAAATATTTCTGTTCAACAATAACTTTTCATTTTTTTATTTTTTTTTTATTAAAATTTGTCACAAAAAGTAGACTTAATAAATAAGTGGATAGCGAATTCGCAACGACAGTACCGTGCTAAATCTGAATTTGATGAAGTTTTGGTACTTTCTGCAGATTTTATTGTGGAAGAGGAAGCTTAATAACATTCTGTATAAATTAATGTAAAATTTAACTAAATTTTCTGTTTTTTTAGCTATTCCCCCCCCCCCAAATATTGCATAACGTAATTATTTAAGGGAATTAATTTTGGCGAAATTGACTTCCTAAACAATCGTTTACTGGTTACCTATAAGTGAAGGGTTTTTTGTGTCAATTTTGTTTATTTTCATTGTAATATGACACACCGGTATTGTAAATTAAATAAATTTAAATTTAGAAATTTTAAAAACAACTATTAAAACATTTTAAACGCTGCAGTTAATGACATTTCTATTATAAAATCGGAAAATATAATTATTACAGGTTTGAAGTTTTACATTAAAATCACTTTTTTTAATTAAAAAATATTATAAAAGAATTTTAAAAAAAAATTATAAAAGTGACTTTTAATTAGAAATTCTATGTCGTACAAAATCAGTAAATCAAAAAAAAAAAAGGAAATATTCTTTAGAACTTGAATGAGTTCACCTGCAATAAGGACGTACAGTATTATAAACAAAATCTATCTAATTATTCTGGTCGAAGATCTAATTTATTGCTCAACGATTACCGCAAATATGCATTTATATAAAAACGACTCATTAAAAAAATTAATGCTTTATATATAATTATAAATTCTGGCTTCTTCCTGCTTCTACCACTCGAGGAAACATGATAAAAAATAAATAAATACAGTAGTCTATTTCAAAACTACATGGGGTATCCGACTAAGGTCTTTGCTAATCAACAGAAAATAAGTGCAATTTCATTTGAGGGTTTTCGAAAATGCGATTACAGTAGCGCAATATTAGCTTAAATTAATAATATTGTTTCTAGCTGTGTTTAAATATTTTTATAACTAGTTAAAGTGAAAATAAATTAAGGTTCTAGTGCCAACTTAGCATATTGCTAAGTCTATAGTTTACTTAATTATTAATAATAAAAAAAAAAATTACTTGGTTAACCATTACTGAAGCGAAGATGAGGAAAGCGAATACTATTTTCGAATTCATTTCCAAATGCGATATAAAGATGATTATTCCTTTTTTTTTTTTGTTTTTGTTTCCAAAATCTGATTTGATATTCGAACGCTATAGCCGTACTCTTTATATAGGCTATTTCGAAGCCACAACTGCTCAACTCCTTCTCCCCATAAATTACTACGGTACGGTACCTATTTTCACCAACAATTACTGTATTATTGACGAAGGTGCGCTCAAATCGTTAGCTTATTATTTTTTATTGTACTCGTAGTTTATATTAGTTCCAAAAATTATTATTCGGACATGAAAACGTTTCATGTGGCACATAGTATGTCAAATCAAACAACGACACTGTCGTCTTCTCGAAGAGCGTTAAAGTGCTAATACAAAAAGTTGCAATAGAATTTGATTGAAAAATTATATAAAAGTAATTCCTGACTGAAACTTTATTTTACGCGATTACCGATTTTTGTAACTAAAGAAACTGTGAGCAGCATTTTAATAATTATGTTTTATGACAGATAGTAAAGGCATTTACTTTTCCTAAAGCGCTTAGGATTTTCTAATAATTTTCATTAAAAAAATAATTAATTACAAATTAAAGTTTATTCATGAATGTATGGCGACTCTATTTTAGTTTAATAATAACAAGCATCACATTAGATAGCTTAACATTTTAACTTAAAAAAATTCTCTCAGACTTTGCGTCCCACCCAAAATCTATCGCAAGGATTTATTTACATTATACTGTAGTTTCCTCAATCGGAACCCAATATTAATGGTTCGGTCGTGGGAAGAATGAAATAAGAAAAAAAAAAAAAATGATAAATCTTTAGTGAAAAATGTTTTCCGTTTTCTTTTTTATTTGAACACTGTACATGATGCCTCTTTCTCATGGCAAATAAAAGACATAGCAAACTTCTGCAAAGTGGATATAAAAACCCAAAATTGTTAAAAAGGAGCATTTTTCTTTGTAATTCTCTAATTTTGTCTTAGGACCATATCTTAATTATTTTTTTGCAGTTGACATAAAAGAAACGTAATGGAAATCCAACTTTGACATTGGCTATTTTTCTTACAGGCTCCACCTGTTGTTTTTATGAGCGTCATTAATCATTAAAAGCTTTTTTATTTGTATTGTTATATTAGGAGAGTAAAATACTTCCGTAAATAGCGCAAAATGCTTCGTGAAATAAAATAAAACATTTTTTTTTTGAGTTTACCGAAATACTGTATGTCATTGAGGCGAATTAAGATGGTCAAAGGAACTTAAACCCATCATTATTGTTAAGTTTTAAAGTTCGTAATGACCTCTCATTACGCGCTTAAATAGATTGCTCACAATTGATTTTGTTGGGAACTACAGAATAAGGAAATTTAAAATTTTTTTAAACTGTCCCCATGTGCAAAGAACGCATGAAAGTCGTTAACGCGCTTAACGAAATTTCTAATAAATTTGCCGCACATGCCGTGACTCAGCCGGCGCATGCCGCGATCTAGTCGACAGGTGCACTCTAGAAGTCCACAAAAGCTTTAGCCGTCAAACCTGAGTGCGTGAGCGCGTTAACACTTGCCGACTTTTTTGGAGAGGCCATATGCCATGCGTTCATTTTTATTATTAAATCGGAAATGTTGCTGAATGTAAATATATAAAAATAAATTCATTCTCATTAAAATTTAATCGATTCATTAATTGTTTAAAACGTGCGTCCTTCGTGGGACATCCTATATAATGAGATGAAAATTAGCGCATACAAAATCAACATGGCTAAAGTAATCACTATAAAAAATTAACAAGCCCAACAATAAATATTGTTAACAAACATTGTATTATTAATACAATAATTTGACTAGAGGTCAAATTTTTGGAGATCATTTTCAATTAATAATTTATAGCGACGGCTACGTTCGTCGATATAATGGTTAAGTCAGGTGTAATTTGACTACCCTTCAATAAAATTGTATTTATTAGCTATTAATCTGGAGAATCAAATTTTTAGAAAAATGCTTTGAGCAGAATTTTTCGAAAGTTAGTATTCAACCCTGATCAACTTATTCTTCTTTCTAAGATAGAAATCATTGATTGAAATATTAGTATGTAGAACTCGCAAGACGATGTGTGCAAAGCAATCGAAGGTGAAGAACTTTGTGATGATTCAGCTGGTAGTCAGAATAATTGTTGAAATTTTAACAAAAATTCTTAAAAACTAAAAATAAATTAATTTATTAAAATTTTTCTTGGCTCGGTTTTACGAAATGAAAGTTTCATTATAATATGAATTTTAGTATGTGTAAATGAAGACTTCATTATAACAATAGCGAAAGTTTTCATATGAGTAGAATTTATTATAGCGAAATTATCGGTATTAAATTATCATTAAAACGAAATTCAATGCCAGTATGACAGCCTTTCTTTAATAAAGTTTAACGAAATTCTTAAAACAATGAAGGCACGCATTTTTTCCTTGTTGTTATAAATAGCGACGTCATTAATCAACGCTTAACGTTAATTTTAAAGAAATTTATTATTTTCGCTCGAAATAAAATAAAGTTGGATTAAGAATTATTTGGGTGAAATAATCTTGTGAATATCGATTGCAAAAATAAATAAATGCAGTTTGATAATAATTGTTCGATGAAGAAGAAAGAAAACATTCCAATTTAGATGCTTAAAATACGAATTTATTTGATACCGGTAATAATAATAATTATTATTAGAAACATAAACAACAATTTTGATGTAATATATTTAAAATAGATCAGAGCGAGGCGTGCTTGTATTATTTATTAATTAAAACAAAGGGTGTGCTTATTTGAAAATTATATTTAATAATTTTTTTTATATTGTTAGTTTTCATTTGAATTTAACATAATTATTAAAGAAAGGTGGGACAAAAAGATTTTTTTTTTGTTTAAAATTTTGAATTACGGGTAACGTTTATCTGAATTTCTTAGTTTTTATCGCGCTGCATAAATCATCGTAACCCTATCCCTATTCTGAAGGAGTAGCCAGGGTTTAGCCCTAACGACCATTACCACTACCACTACCACCCCCGTTACCCAAGGTTACGTTAACGCCAACCCCAACTCCTGTTCCTCCACTGCCGCCTCCTCCACTGCCGCCTCCAGTGCTGCCTCCTCCACCGCTGCCTCCTCCAGTAGACATCGTAAAGTTGCAGCTCAATCCCAATGAATTAGTTAGACTTTGAACGGTAGGGATAAGTGAGCTCAAAAGTTGACCCAACGGTCCGTTGAGTAGACTCTCAAGAGTTGGGCAGAGAGTAGGTGTTAAGAAGCTCAAAAGACCACCACTTCCGCCCGTGCCTCCTCCACTGCCCATTCCAGTGGTGCCTCCTCCACTGCCTCCTCCACTGCCCATTCCAGTGTTTCCTCCTCCGGGTGGTGGTACTGTAACAGTAGGACAGGCTTCGTACTGAAAACGAAAATAAAGGTTTTTTCAGTTATTTGCTTAAATAGGTTTTTTGCGCGGAGTTCAGGCGTTGCGTCGCTATGAAACTCTTCAAATTTTTTTTCTTCTTTTTTTATTTGTATAGATGCCCACGCAATTAAAATTTTTTTCAATTTGAACTTAATAAAAAAAAAAATGCTTAGCTATTGGGAATTTCTTTCTAATCGTTACTTGTCTCAATTGGGTTACATTTTACTTAGCCTAAATCATTACTCCGTTTTATAATGCTCTGAGACTAGATCCCCCCCGTAAGTTTTTTTTTTTAGCTAAGCGATAATTGCGATTTATTTTTATTAATGTATAAAAAAGTAAATTTTTATTCGAATTTTATGACGCAGACGAAACGCGCTCTCAGCGCCCCGATATTTTATCTAAGTTTAAACTCTCTTTTCTCGCCTCTATTAAAAGCCAAGAGCATTTTAAGCCCTGTAAATTTGTCGAAATTATGGAATGCTATGGAACGTCATGTGCGAAATTTTTAAGATTGTTGTGACACGAGCACATATTGCCCCGGGCCCCACCTGACTACGTATGTCCATGGTATCGATTATTCTGATGTGTATCGAGAATTTTTGCGAACTTTATAATGACGATTTAATTGTATTGAGCGAATGGAAAAATTTTTTTGGAAAACTTTTTTTTGTTGCAAAAAGCCATTTAGGAATTGTGTGCGCAATGAGAACGAAGGGATTTATTCATTCTCCCATTGGGGGCAAATTTAAATTAAAAAAATAAATCTTAGTTTTTTTAAACTATTTTTTACCATTAAAAGAAAGAATGTAAAACTTAATTACTGGTTTTGTTGTTTTAACTATATTTTCCCCCAAAATATTTCATAACGTCGGTAATTTTTTTGAGTTACGGTTTAATCATTAATGCTAGTAAAATTGACTTCCTGAATAAATTTGTTACCGATACGGTTAAAATTTTAAACTAACGTTTTCTACCGTAATTAACTGTAATTAAAATGCCGCATTAAAAAAATTAGCGCTTTTAAAGATATAAATTCTTTGCCTCTGACACAATTCTTTACATGGACCAAAATTATATGAGTATTAAATCTAACCAAGGTATATGCGAATTAACAGAAAATAAATGGAATTTCATTTGAGGGTTTTCAAAAATGCGATTGGTGCTATATAAGCTTAAATTAATAATTGTTTGTTGGTGGGTTTTAATATTTATGAATCGTAAGACTATTAAATTAAAAAAAAAAAAAAAAATTAAGGTTTTTGTGTGAATTAAGCATATTGCTTAGTCTGTAGTTTACTTAATTAATCTAATTATCTTAATATTCTTTTATAAAAAAATAAAAAAAAAGATTACCTTGTTAGCCACAAGTGAAGCGAAGACGAACAAAGCGAATACTATTTTAGAATTCATTTTCAAGTTCGATAGAATTTTGATTGATCACTTATTTTTTTAGTGGGTTACCAATTGATATTCAAATGATATAACGTTCTCTTTATATACTGTAGGATATTTGTAATCCACAACTGTTCGGTTCCCCTTCTTCCCCCCTCCCAGATATGGATTATTTATTTTCATCATTTGACGAAAGTGTGCTCAAACCGTTTGTTTATGGGTTTTTCCCTTCAGTTCATTCAAGTTCCAAAAGTTGACATTCGTACGTACATGAAAACGTTTTGTGTGGCATGCAGTAAGCAAAATTAAACAACTTCACTGACGTTCTCCACTGTTTGAACACTTGGTGTTTTCTCCCTCATCACCCACGCGTTCATCCTCTCACAAACGTCTTTACTTAACGATAATTATTATGTACGGCGTCGGTCCAAGGCCAATTTTATTCATATATGAGCCCTGGAAAAATAGTGGAGAATATGGGGTCCTATTTACAAAAAATATTTCTAGCTTTTATTGAAGTAAGTTTATCAATAGCTTTCTAATAAACAGTTATTTTTGTTATTTCTTCTTAGCTAATCAAATACAGTTAATAAATTTTCTTTAGTGCATATTTATTTATTTATTTTTGTTTTATTGCGAGTTTTACCAACTCGTCACCAACTTTATCATATATTTTATGTACACCCGGTACTGTTTTTACACGGATTTTTTTTACACGAATTTAAAATAACACGGTTTTTAAATAAAATTTCATTCTCTTTTTACACGAGAAATTTTGAAATAACACGATTTTTTAACCAATTTTAAAAATATTTTTTGCTTATTTTGGGAATTTTTCAAATTTTTCATACCTTTATTTATGTATTAATGATAATTTGATAATACTGTATGTATTTTTCAGTAGCCCTTATATAATGTCACAGAATTCCACCATTCCTTTTTTTACACGTATTTTCAGGAACGTATCCCTAGTGTAAAAACAGTCCCGGGTGTACATGAAAAATGTTTCTTAGTTCCCAGTGTAAAATGTGGGTCTCAGACACAGTGCCGGATGGACTCCGCGCATTGAAAATAAAATATTTATTTTGCAAAATTTCGGTTTAATTCATGTTCTATGGGCAGTCAAGAGCGCAAAATAGCGAAAACGTGTCAATTTTTTTAAAAATTTCACAAATTCGTCACGCATTTTCTTTTTTTTTGGGGCGGCCAAAAAAGTTTGGCCTCAGGTGGAAAAATTTGGTATTCCGCCCATGCTTCGGCCCTTTATCATACAAAACCTAGGGCCTCTTGGTAGCATTTGTTACCGGTTCCGCGCTGGCTTAATCCGGCGCTGCTCAGACAAATGATTTATTAGCGCATTTCATGTGTGCGTCATTTCATCCAAATAAATGTGCGTGTGAAAAATTTTTATTTACATTATGCATATAATTTATTTTTTTGCTGACAGGTGATTCAAGTGATGCGCAAAAAGTTTTTTCAGTGTGATAGGGTGCCAATTCAAAAAGTCGCGAAAGAATTAAATTGAAAAAGCATAAAAATTGTAATAATTATTAAGCCTCTAATTACAATTGATTGTGTCATTAGGAAAACTGTGAGTTCCATTTGAATAATTTTGTTTCATGAGCGATAGTAAACAATTATTATTAACACTTATTTTTTCTAAAAAAATTGAGTTTGAGGAGAATTAGTACGAGTAGTTAAATCATATTAATACACATGCCAGCAATATTGCAGATTAATAATAAAACCCATCGGATTAGATAGAGCTAAAGCTTTAATTAATTAAGTTTCCTTAAATAAATTGCAAAACGTTTATTAAAAGTTGAAATTTGTCACACAAAAATAGAGATAGACTAATAATTATTAAATACTGTACCAGGTTTCCCCGGGAATAAGACACTGTCTTACCGGTAATATTATTTTTTAAAAGAACAAACGTAGTAGGTTTTATTTTTGGGGTGGGTTGTGGACTATATAATATCGTAACAGTACTAAAATACAGTTCTAAATTTTAAAAAAAACTTTACAATTTACCGTATTAACCTATAAAATGATAATTTTATGATATTAATTTTAAAAAATACCGGTACAATTTTATTTATTGTACATGGGTTTTATAAAAAAATAAGTCAGTTTCATAATAATAAAATTTTTTTTTATTAAGTGTAATTTACAATTATTTTTAAAATTGTAAATTACATTTTAATTAAAAAAATATTGAGTCACGAAATTGACTTATTCTTTTATAAAGATCATGACTGTGAAACGGCATAAAAATCATGCCAGGGCTTTTTTGGGGGGGAAAGGCATATTTTCAGTGTCACTTAAGATTTCAGGTAAGAGATGGTGACGAAAAAATTATAGAAGAGCGTTACTTATAATGATTAAGTTTAATATTACCAGCAACTCAAAATCATACGTAGGCCTACAGTATATGCCGGTAATTGAATGTTATTTTAACTTTGACTATTTTTTTTTTTTTTGATTAATATCGAAATATATGTTTTAAACGACGGGAAGAAAAAACTTAAAATTAAATATTTTTACATTGACTTTGAGCGTTAAATACGAATAAGCGAGTATAGTTTATTTTTTTTTATAGCTGAGTCGTCACTACAAAACCCTCTCACTAATTTTTTTATATTGTAGTTTCAGCAATTAGTGCTTTTTTTTGTATTTTTTTTAACATCTTAATAAAAGTTTGAATCCATAACAATTGAACTGGCTTCTGTAAGAAAGCAATTATTAATTCAAAAGTTGTAAATTTTCTGGATAATTAAAAATTGTTTCTCGCTCCCTCCTTATTTTTTTAAATTTATGTTACATGTTTTATAAGTATGTACTGGGGGAAAATATAATAGTGTTAGCTAAAAAAATATCATTTTTTAGATTATTTAGAAGCTTATATTATTAAATATTAATTAAATTTTATATTACATGAATAACAAATTTGGAGTTCACTAATATTTTTAACTTTGCAATTCATTATTTGTAGAATTGTAGATTCTCATTATGAAACAGAAATATTATTGTACAAACAATATGTTACAAAATTAATCTTATTAGCTTGTATTTCGTTATGAAACGTGGCCTAGGTCTTAATTTTACATTACGTGAAAAATTTATATTATGGTTTATAATTCGTAATTTTTTTTTTTTTGTTTTAACCATTGCCAACTACTGAATTAGTAATGCTGTTTAAATAGAGACACGTAATACAAATTAATATGTTATGACGTGGATTATTATATTTCCAGATGCCAACTGGTGCTTTTATGAACGTCATTGTCACCTTGATCACTTTGACGACTTTATTGATAAATTGTGGGAGTACAATGTGTTCCCTAATATGGCGCATAACGATTCAATGAATTTAATTGGGATTTTTTTTTTGCGTTGAATTTTTGTAGAGATTCCCGGAATATGTTATTAAAGGAATAAAATATGATACCGTAATAAAAACAAACATATTGAGGTCAATATCACTAATATTGATAACAATAATAATTAGCAATGCAGCATTTAGTAAATTAACGTAAAAAAGAAACATATTTTTTTTTATTATTATTTTACAAATATTTTTAATGCTCAATTTACAAAATATATTGAATTGATATTTACTTCGCTTCATTATTAATTGCCATGAAAAGATAAACGCAGTATTTACGCAACTAGTTTGGTGACAGCAATTTTCTGGTTTTTGTGTGTGGGTGATATGATATTGACTAAACTAGGTTAATCCAATACAATGCAGGTAAACTATAACATTGGCAATTAATAAGTTTTTTGATATGATGCCTAGAATATTTTCAAAATTAATAATATAATTAACGACCAATCGAGAAAATTTACTGAAAATTGAAATTATCTTTTGGAATTTAAATAAAATTTATTAATCAACGTTAGAAAGTTACCAACTTATTTAAATAACGTTTTACAGTATTTATAATATTTTACACGTAAAAGCTGCGTTTAATTTAACTTGCACTTTACAATGCATTGATTAAACATTATTTTATTTTTTTGAGAGCTTAGATCAACTCAAAAGTATTACACATACGGTAATAAGGTCATCCTGTTGACGACTTCTTTGGATTTTAAAGAATGGCTCATTTAGGCTATAGAAACTGAATTCTATGGGTACACAATTATACACGTTAAAGACTAAATGACTGATATACCGATCTTTCATAGGGTAATAATATAATATTATAGATCCTATTTTAACAAATCATACTTTTTTACAGATAATTTTGAGTTAATTATAAAGCAATACTTACGCTTGGCGATTTTCAAAAGAAATGATGAAATCAGATGACAACAACAGTACTATTACTCAATATAATACACGTAGCCTACAGTATATTATGTGTCAGGGAAGTTGTGAGACTGCTTTAATAAAATTTTATGTTTATTGCAGAGGAACTGCAAGGGAGATTTCTCCACTACTCTTAGTAAAAGTTGTGGAACCCTAGAAGTGGAACCATGTACATTTTCTCGGTAACAGCTTTTGTATGTTGACTCGCAGTGCCAAAAAGATACCTTTGAAGTGGATTTCTAATCTAGTCAGCGAGCCAGAACCCCAATGCTAAGATCTGGCGAGTAGAAATGGTTTAGATTTTTTTGAAAAACCTATTTGCCTCAGTACCGGTAACTTAAAAATACTGTAGTTAAAATTTTGCCATTTTTTTCTTCACAGGCAACATACAAAAATTGGTGACAGGCCAAATTTATATGGATCCACTGTTACAACATTGTTATTAAGAGTTTAAGAGTAGAAACGGGGTCTCCATTGATGAGTAACTTCCCTGGGCATCTATCTTGAAAGTCATAAATACAAACTCTCATTAAAATAGTCTTATTACTTTTATGCTAATATAAAACGTCGATTTTTTAGTTAAACGTATGGAGGCTTGAGCAGAATCATTCAAAAATTTGAATTCAAATATAAGCTTGTTCTTGATTAATCTAAGAGAAAAATTGTTGTTTAGATATGATATATGAGGATGGGAAGACTTACCCGATTTTTGAGGTATCAATTAGATGCAGAACACAGATTTAGAATGACATAAAAATGCTTTCGGCTGCCACCTTGGCTTCTTCTTGTTTTTAACAACGTTAAAATAACCCAATTAGTCGAACGTGAGATTAATTATTTGTTTACACTCTTACCATTTATAATGATATTTTTATTTGCGCATTATTAATAATTTTTTTATTGTTGTTTTTGGGTTTCTCATTTTAGTTTTTTTGCGCCATAAATCTTTTTGTATGTGCGATAAATACATGTATTTTTTTTTTTTTTTCAAATTGGAGTTGATTGAATTTTCGCTTTTTAAAGAAGAAACTGGCATTAAAATTGCCCGTAAACTGTATTATGAAAAATACGCATTAGTTTGTTAAAATAGACTACGAATGATAGCTTATTTGAAAACAAAAATAATTCACTTTAGATGCTCAACTTAAATTTTATTTAGCGATTATAATATGATCAATACAGGCAAAAGTTTTGAATAGATTTTGAAAAATGAAGATAACGATGTGAATTTCGATTATCTTGACAGAATTATAATCTCGTTTAACATTGTATTGTTTTACTATTTGGTTTAAGAATTAAAATTTTAGTTACGGTATTAGCTACGTACTGAAACTAACTGCCCAAAGAACTACCAACCACTATTACCACTACCACCACTACCACCACCACCTAAAGTAACATTTGCATTTACACCAACACCAATTCCTCCACCACTTCCTCCAGTGCTTCCGCCTCCACTTCCTCCAGTGCTTCCGCCTCCACTTCCTGCACTACTTGAGCCTCCCGTAAAATGGCATCCCAATTGCAATGTATCGGATAGGCTTTGGAGGGTAGAGGTGAGTGAACCCAACGATCCAGTGAGTAGACTTTGAAGAAGTGGACAGACCGTGGTACTTAAGCTGCCCAAAAGACCACCACTGCCGCCTAGAGTTGCAGAGCCTCCGCTTCCTCCAGTGCTTCCCCCACTGCTTCCTCCACCACTTCCTCCAGGATTTGCACTACTTGAACTTCCGGTAAAATTGCATCCTAATTGCAATGTATCGGATAGGCTTTGGAGGGTAGAGGTGAGCGAACCCAACGATCCAGTGAGTAGACTCTGAAGGAGTGGGCAGAGAGTGGAACTTAAGCTGCCCAAAAGACCACCGCTGCCGCCTAGAGTGGCAGTGCCTCCACCACTACTGCCGCTTCCACTACTTCCTCCACCACTTCCCCCAAGGGTAGCACTACCACTTGAACCACCCGTAAAATGGCATCCCAATTGCAGCGTATCAGATAGGCTTTGAAGGGTAGAGGTGAGCGAACCCAACGATCCAGTGAGTAGACTTTGAAGGAGTGGGCAGAGAGTGGGTCCTAAGCTGCCTAAAAGACCGCCACTGCCGCCTAGAGTGGCAGTGCTTCCACTACCTCCACTAGGTGGTGATACGGTAACGGTAGGACAGGCTTCGAACTGAAACGAAAATAATAGTATATCAGTCATTTTCAAAAATTGGCTATTATAGTCCGTTACTTCGTTATGAAACACTTCAAATAAATTTAAATTCTATTTATGATTCTATTCACTCAACCCAGGATTTGGCTAGTGCTTTCTTTTTTTTTTTTTTTTTTTTTGCAGAAATTCTAAGGCGCCCAAAGTTTTCTTAAATTTTGCTTAAATCGTAACTGTAAAATATACAGTAGAGCAATACTGTTTTGTGATCACTTATTTCAATTGACCTAATCCTCGTTTAATATCAATTTTGCTTTTTTAATTTACGCAGGTGCTATTATAAAAACTAGATTAAAAAGGCAAATTCACATTACAGTGCCCGCCTAGTACCGTAGATTTCTTTCTTGGCTATGGTGCGGACGTTGTTTTAAAAACAAAGGTCTGGTTTGATCTTGCTGGGAAACTTTTTTAACTTCCTCTTGATTTAATGCGACTAAATTTTAGTTTTCAATATTTCTGTTCAACATTTTCTAAAACAGAATTTAAGGATAATTTTTGTTCTTTGAGGGAGGAATAAAGCGAATAATGAATGGGAAAAATAGTTAATTAAATGCTTGCACATACTGTATTAATGAAAAATATATTCAATTCACTATTTTTTTTTTTTAGCCGTGAGTTCACGTTCATTTTATTAGAGGTTTTGCGGTTAAGCTTTTCATCTAAATTTTTATGCTCAAGTCTAACGCTTATACTGTAGAACCTTGGATTCTATTTTTATGCAGATGTAAATAAAGAAATAAATTTAAAGGCCAAACTCGAACGCCGAAAGCGATATAGTTAGCCTAAGCATAGAACTTGTCAAAAAGCTTAACCGCAAAAATCTCTAGTGACTTAAGGTTGATTTTATGAAATCGACAATCTAAATAAATACTGTAATATTATACTCTTTCTATGTAATTTATTCTCTATCGGTATTTAAATTTTAATGAAACAATGTAAATAAAGATCTAGAAAAACTAATGAAACATTTGAAAGCAATTGAATTCTAATAAAATATTTTAAACGCAGAAATTAATTTTAGTTAAAAAATTTAGTTTCAATTTTGAAAAAACCCGAAAAGTTTTAGGATTTTGAAACTTGTCCAGCAAATTTAGTGAATTAAAAAGTAGGAAAATTTTTTATAGAACATATTAAATGAAGCCGCGTACAGTACGTTAAGATCTTACAGTATTATAAGCACGACCTAACGAATTAATTGCTGAACAATTTTTAGGCATTGTTTTTAACGATTCTCTATTTAAGCATTTAACGCTTTAGATATAAATAGGCTATTTTAAAATTATATGGTTGCTAAATCTAACTAAGATTATTTTGCAAATCAACCAATAAAATAAAAGAAATCCTAATGCAAATAATGCAAAAAAAAAATATATATTTTAATTATTTTGTGGTGGTTTAGATATTTAAAGTAAAGAAAATTAAGGTATTTGTGCTATTTTATCTTATTGTTTAGTTTCTAGTTACATGTAATTTAATTACTATTAATAATTTATTTATAAAATAAATTTACCTTGTTAGCTAAAATTGAAGCTAAGATGAGCAATGCGAAAAAGATTTTGGATTTCATTGTCAAGTTTGATAAAAGTTTGTTTGGGTTACCAAAGTCCGAATTGATTTTCCAATGTTATAACGTATTCTTTTTATAGTTTATTTCGGATTCAAACATTTTCACCTCGCTATTCCCTCCTACCTCCCTCCCCCACTTTTCAAATATTGATCATTTATTTTTCCCCAATTGACGACATTTGGCTCGAATCGTTTGTTTTTGGGTATTTCCTATATTTGATTTTATTTCCAGCAATTGCCATTTGCCCGTAAAACTTTTCGTTTTGCTTGATGACGTCCATCGATGTTTGTGCACTTATCATATCGTCCCTCCTCGCCCACGGTGCCACTATAGACGTCAATTCAATGTCAATCTTAATATTAATTGGGGCTTAAAAAACTAGAGAATAAGAACCCTATTTAGAAATTTATCGAGTTTTTACTGATGTAAATTTATTTATATTTTTATTATTCCATTATTTTTCGTACACTATTTCGAAATTTTTGCGTAATTAAATAGAAATTTTTTTTTATGTAATGGTAAATTTAAAATATGGGTCTTACATTTTGTTGTTTACTTAAAATTAAACGTGCGTCATTTCATGCCAATAACTGCGTGCGTAATTCTTTATTTACATTAAGCATATAGGTTTATTGTGCCAACACGTGACCAAGTGAAACGCAAACAACGCCTACAATGTGAGAGAACGCTAATCAAAAAAAAAAAAAAAAAAATTGCCAAAGAACTTGATTGAAAACGATAAAAAAAATTGTACAAAGTAAATCTTTTAATTACGGCGCAGCTTATTTGGTCATTGTGGAAACTGTAAGTTTCATTTTAATAATTATTATATTTTAGTTGATTTAGAATAAGTAGTTAATTTATTTAAATATAGGCCTACATTATTACATTAACTTTTTAAAATATTGTAAATAGCATTTCAGCTAGTAACCCGGTATTTGCTTACCGTAATACAGATTTAAATAACCGTAATACTGTACAAATTAAGTTACGTTTTAGTTTGCTAAAATTGAGTTCAATTTATTTGGAAAAAAAAATAGCTACAAATTGTTTTTGCAATTAATACTTTTTTTATTTATTATTTTCTTCTTTCTGAATCCATAATCTGTCAATTCGAAATAACTGAAACGGCCATTGCTAGAGCAGTAATTAGAAATAAGGAGGGAGTGGGGGGAAGATTTTTTCACTATCTTAAAAATTTATATTTTTAAGTCCTGGGTAAAGTACAAATGTACAGTGTACTTGCTAAAAAATATTATTTTTAATAATAATTTCAGTTTAATAAAAAAAAGTCAGTTTCGAGTAGTACCGTATTGTTTTATGAGTGAATAGTTCAAATCTGCTTCCTGCAAAGTTGAAAATGTACTAAGCTTTAAAAATTAACTATTTTTCATAATAATATTGTTGCGCAATTTTGTAATACTTTTTTTGTTAACTTAATTTAACAATTTTACTTGAATTTAAAGGTAATTGTAAGGATTAAAATTCAATAGGCACTAAAGTTAGTTAATGCTTAACCAACGTTTTTTCTAACACATTTGTTTTTATTTGACTATTTTTAGTTTTCAAATACCGATACTAGTAAGTCAGATAGCTCAAAATGGATAATCAGTTCCTTTAAGTAATTTAATAATATTAAACTCATAACAAAACAAAATATAATTAAGTAGGCTATAATAATGCATAATACAATGCCTTAACATTATAGTATGTTAGCTAGTCAATAGTAATCAAATATTTGCACGTAGTTACTTAAATCCCCCAACTGTAACAATTTTCCGCCTACTGTAAATAATCAAATTAATGCAATATTATACTGTTTGACCAATTTAATAATCTTGCTGTGGTCATTAATTCTGTTTGAGTCATAATGTGCTTGTGCGCAGGGACAAAATTTACATTCTCGAAGATAGTGCTGTTAATTTCTATCTAAAACTTGAAAGTTATGAGCGAATGAAAACTTGTACAGGCTTATAATATCTAGAAAATTATATTATTAATGAAAGTTTTTGAAATAGAAATACAGTACTAGTAGGCCTACGCATTAGTATTGGAATCCACTAACAATTTCAAATCAGGCGCTCAGATTTTGTACAAATAACAAGTTACCAAGCCAATAATATTAATTCCAGAACTCAATTTGAAAGGCATTGCATAAATGTGGATATAAAACCTCAAAAGGTGTCCAAAAAAAAACTTTTTTTCATGCTTCGTACAGTATCTTTCTAATTTTTTTTTATTCATGTCGTTTAATTAAATAATAATTCATAGTAGAAAGCAAGTTATAGCGTAAGTTAAATTTTCTGCAGGTGTCAACGGTTGTTTTTCTAAAGGTCATTCATTATTAATCACTTTGGTAGTTTTACTGTTAAATTGTGGGAGTAAAATACGAACTGTGAAAAACACGCTTAACCATTCGCGGAATTTATTTGGGATTTTTTGTTTTGTATTTTTATCGAGATTACCGAAATATGTCATTGAAACGAAATAATATTCATTTATAGTGAAAAACACTTAATGAAAAACAAATTGAGGTTATTCCCACTAATTTTGATAACGAGAATAATAATTAATAATTCAGCATTATAGTAAATTAACATAATAATTATTAAACGCAAAATTGGAAAAAAAAATAATTTTTTTAAATACTTTACAAATACTGGTAATATTTTTTATACTTAATTAAGTTTAAAAATAAATTGAAATAATATTAAATTTGTTTTATTATTAATTATTTTGGAAGAATGGGCGCCCTATTTACCCAAATAGTCTGGCGGCATCAATCATCTGACTTATGTGTGGGGTGATTTTATATTCTATACGTTGCAAAATTAGGTTAATTCAATACAATACAGGGACATTAATATTACTGTATTAGTAATTAATACATTGTGTGAGTTGTTGATTAGAATTTCATTGAAACTAATAATACAATATTATTGGTACAGTACAGTATATCATTTTTGCTTGATAATTTGATTCAAAATTTCCAAGACTTAGTGTTAGTATTATTTTTAAATGAAATAAATTGCAAGTAATATTTATTTACTTCTATTTTAATACACTTAGGACAATTTGAGTACTACTTAAGCCATTTTAATCACAGTGATGATCATAAGACCTGAGTTTAGACAGCTTGGAATACTTCACCTTGGATCAGGCTTTAGAAGGTTTTAATAGTTACTGTATTTTAGTAGAATTTTACGCTGCAATGGAATGTCGATATAAATTAAATAACAGGCAATGGATATTTTTGGCTGTGCAAACTGAGGTAAAAACTTCAATTTAAATAAGTTTAACATGGTACCGGGTGTAATGACTACATATTATTTTCGAATAGGTTTATTAGCTACAAATTTTCGAATTAAATATTCAATATTTACAGTTAGAGCAGTATTGGCTTCATGCACGCAGTTGCCCTTCAAGTTAGATAGTTCAGGTAATTTTTAATTTTTTATTAAAGCTTCGGTGCACTAAAAAGAGTATATACCATGGTCCATGTCCTTATAACCTGCCTTGCACGAGCATGAGTTGGGGAATTAACAACACTATAATGTGGTGGAAAAACACAAATTTTTAATCGTTATTTTTAAAAAGAAATAAGCTTATTGAAGGCCGTTTTCAAGATGTTGGAGTACAAAATGTGTGCCATCCATTGAATCAGCTGTTAGACAAATTGAAGAGGAACCGACTGGTTGGTCCGGGCCAAATTAAGCGACATGTTTAAGTAAAAAAAAAATTAATGATTACCGGTATTGTATTTCAAACATTTAAATGACCGAAACTATTTTTTAGAGACAAAAATAGGGCGGATTCTTACCGTATTACTTTTTTGCAAGAGTAGTGTAATACCCGGTATACTTGGTCGTTTAGGGAAGTGTTGATGTGACGAATCCTAGTGCCAAATAATGGATGATCACATGAAAGAATCAGAAATTGGTAGATTAGCACAAATCGCGAGACTGTACCTCTAATCATAGAATTCAGTTTGCGCTTTTGAACGGTATGAAAATTATGTTCAACTATTATTAAATACCAGTTTATTTTCAACATAATTATTATAATGGTATGTATTTACTATTAAACGAATTAGTAATTGTTTTATTTTATCTTTAAAATGTCGTCTTCCGGCTTCAATATAATACAGAAAAACGCAACATACCCATTCGCTACGCCCCCCACTTGCATACTACACAGCTTCATCGAGTTCGTTTCATGCCTGGATCATAAATTGGTGCACTTCTTTAATATTCCAGATTTAAATTAGGCAGACTGCAAAATATGGAGATTGACGAAGGCAAGGTATGAAACAAAGGCAATCAAGCTGGAATCAGAACTGCGCATAGTGAGTGGATTGCTCGTTTTGCTTCGTGTGTTGTGGAACACAGAATGGAACAATTAAATTTTTTAAAAAAAGTCTTTAAAGTAAAGTTTTCCCATTTAACATTAAATGTTACATTTTTTGGGCAGGTGGAAAGGTGAGCAGGTAGTTTCGCAAAAAATAAACATTTTGTGTATGGAAATAATACCGTGTTTTTTACTAAATAAGACTTCTCTTAAAATAAGCCCTAGCATGATTTTTGAGGTTTTGAACAATGTAAGCCCTATCTCAATAATAAGTCCTATTCAAAAAATGAGTCCCAAGTGCATTTTTTTTAGGGAGAAATAATACATGTTTTATCATTAGCGGAATTACTTCTTTTTTTTCAAAGATTTAAAACCAGAAAAATGTGATTTTTTCAATTAACTGCAGCAAAAATGAATAAAAAAGGATTCAAAAATAAAACTTTTCACATATTTGTTCAACTATTGAAGTTTGCAAGAAGGATTTATGCAAATTTTGTGTCACATTTTTTGCTAAGTTTAAAAAAAAATGCTTTAAAATAAATATTGTATTTAAACTTTTTTCTTAATTATTTGAATTTTTGATATTTTTTAATTAAAAAAGTACTGTTACAAGAAATATAAGACCTACCTCAAAAATAAGCCCTTTTGAGTTTTTTCTTAAAAAAAAAAGTATAAGACAGTGTCTTATTTAGTGAAACACACGGTAATATCTTATTTGAAGTTATCTCACAAAAATTAGCGTAGATAATTAAATGTGCTTCTACTGAAATCCTGTTTGATGGGCTTACCTTTCTCAGGGGGATACCCTCGTTAGTTTTTGAATAGGCTGCCACACTTCTAAAAAGTATCAGATACTCTTTCAGAAGTGCTAGAGTGTATGAACTCTATTGTTAGTAAGACGATGGTATACGATCCTCAAGAGGCTTTCAAAGCTATCTTATATACAGTGCAGTACATCAAGGTGTGGTTCATTAAGGCATTTTGAACAAAAATATTTTTAGAAAATGTAATTTTTTTAACTCGTTTTACACGCCACCTTCAGCAAAAAATTTAAAAGTTTATTTTTAAGAAAATTAAAAAGACCAACAAATTATTTAGGAAAATAAAGATTATTTTTTTTTTACAAGTTTTCTATTTTTATGATAATTAGCATTAGGGCCTACCGGTATTTTAAGCAAATTAAAATTGTTTAAGACAATTAACTTTAAGAAAAAAATTTTAATAGTGACAAAAATAGAAATGTAGGACGGCGCCACACCTTTTAATATCGAGTTTATAACGTAGAATTAAATTTTGATATATTTTGCTATGTTGGATTAAACTCCATCCCTGATCGATTTGAGTGCCTAATTATCAGTAGGCTACGTACGGTGTGGAAATTATTAAAACTGAAAGGAAAAATAGTGTTGAATAATAATAAATAAACGACGAAATTTGTGAGACAGCGAAAACATGAATTATTTTCAACAGGCTCCAAATGTGATTTTATTTGAATGCAAAAATTATTTTTGTATAAACGCCGAACATATTTGCACGTTGCGATTGACAAAACTTGCGAAAAGGTGAATAGCGTATAATCGATTAAATTGTGCAATTGAATCGTAGCAGATTTAAGAAATCTTTGAAGGAGATTGGCGGGCGAATTCGATACATAATTTGCGAGATTTAAAGAATCTGAAGAAGGTCTAGGAGAAAGTCGCTTGGTTGTTTAAAAGTTTCCGTGAGCGCATCGTAACTACGTGATAGTACAGCCCAATTCCAATACATCAGCTACATTTTGCAGAGTAGTGGCCAGAGTTCCCAACAAGCCATCTGCAAGAGTTTTCAAGACTATGCAAAGAATGGGGTTTAAGGAACCTAAAAGACCGCCAGTACTGCCACCTGCACCACCACCGCCAACTACGGGACTTCCGCTACCTCCGCCAGCTACGGGACTTCCGCTACCTCCGCCAACTACGGGACTTCCGCCAACTACGGGACTTCCGCTACCTCCACCACTTCCGCCAACTACGGGACTTCCGCTACCTCCACCACTTCCCCAAACTGCGGGACTTCCGCCACCTAAAAAACCTCCGAAAACTCCTCTTCGCCTTATCGATGTATCGGACCTTGCTTCCATGTTAACCTAAAAAAATTTATAGTTTAATAATGTATTAATGTTATGAAAATTTAATAATTAGCTGCCAATTTGTAATCTGCTGTTTTTAAATTTTCTATTTTAGTTTGTTAAACCTAGTGATTAACCTATGTGATTGCTACTCCAACGAAAGTAAAATGAAAGCACCGACAGTATACACTGTACAGTATCAAATTTGATGTAATCAAAACAACCAAAGCGGGGAAGTACACTAACTTATTTAATGCTCTATATATTTTTAACTTTACTTTAATCATTTATTTTAATATATTTTTAATTGTTATAGTAAGTGTTCAAAATATTTTTTTTTTCCGCCCTAACACACGCAGCAAGACACATTTCTCGCTACGCGCTTCATCAACCTGATCACATTTGTCCTATAGTTGCATACGTGGCCTCAGTTTTTAAGTGGTTATAGTAGGGTTATAGGTTAAAATAAGAACTTAGTTTTAATCTCAAATCTCAATAATATTTGGTATTTATTTCGCTTGTTTAAGTAGACTCCGCTTTTTCCAGTACTGTACCACATTGGTTTCAGTTTTTTCTCTGTGTACCGTGAAGATAGGCTCACACCTGTTTGATATTGTTCTAGAAGAATAGTCTAGCTTAAGGTACTGTATTGTGTCTCAGCGAAATATAGTGAAATTTTTTCTGACTAAGTTGGAGTCTACTGTAAATGGACCATACAAACATTCCAGAATAGACATTTTCCATCTTAAGCAGATTTAGCGGTGATTATTTTTTAAAGATAGTAAAACGTTTATAATTAAAAATTTCTCCTAAAATGCGCAATTTTTTTTATTTTTATGATCATTTAGTGATTTTTATAATCGAAAAGTTGGAATTATAATATTATATATAGAAGCATTAAAATCATTGTAAACAAATTACCGTACTGAATTATCGATAGGACGTTTTCAAAAATGTAAGAAATGATTTTTAAAGGACCAAAAGAATAAAATAATCGAGCTTTAAACATGTTTTAGTGTTCAGTAACAAATGGACATTTTATCTCAGCATACAATTACTGTATTGTGGTCCGAGGACTCTAAATAGACTTAAACCAATAGTGCAGAATTATTTAGAATGCTATTTTACGTTTCATCAAATCGGAAAGTTAGTTTTGATGCTAAACCGGTTTTTATTAACCAAATATTACCAGTAATAATGGAAGTAGACGCAGTTTTTTTAAACATAATTTATGAAAATCTAATATTTTATATTTATTACCGTAATAAGTATTCCTTTAGAATGAATGTTAATATTGAAAATATGCAGGTTTTTTTCATCTAAATCAAACGCGTAAATTTTTTTTATTAGTGTTAAAAGTACTGTATAGTAAAATGGATGTATACAGTATATAAATCTTAATAATTACCGGTATATTGTGTGTTTTAAATATGATTCGGTAAGCTAAGTTAATCGAAATGTTAAAATGATTTACATTAAACTAACTTCAACAATAAAATAAGTTAGGCAAATTATCTTAGATTAGAGTAATTAAATTAGAAGGCTCGAAAATATTGTTGTGGCTATTTATTATTATGCTAACAATAATTTTAAAAATTAGGGAAGTTTCGGTAAATAAATACTGTATTACACTAGAACAATGTAACATTAAATTTTATCGTATTAAAGTGCTATGGGAATTTTAACTTTCGGGAAAATAATTTACAGTATAGCATTAACCTCTGGCGCCATCTATTGGCATCTTTGCGCACAGCTTTGGAAGAGTTTAAAAACTTTAACTGCACGTGCGTAAAAATACTTTCAACATACGGTAGCACACTCGCTATTCGGAATTTTATCGTCACCATAGAGCCGATCGTCTAACACTATTGCACTATGTTATTCATGCTTATTATGCTATGTTATGCTATGCTATGTTATTAATGCTTTATCGCACTAATGCAATAGCGTTTTTTGCACCGAAACTTCCCTATTATGATAAGATTACTAACCTGCTGGACCATGAGAGCAGCCACGACGACTACGAAAATTAGTTTATGATTCATTTTAAAATTTAATTTTCGTTGTTTTTGAGACTAGTATTTTGACTTGAATTAGGCAGTTATTGAATATATTGCGTAATAAGTACGTGTTACTATTTTGCCATTTTTATAAGTGAAAAATTAATTGAATTTCTGTTTGACTTCAGATGTTGATTAATGACAGCCATCTAATTACTATTCTGTTTTCCGTGTATTTAATTACCATAAGCGATGAGTTATGAGGTGATCGAAGAAATGGCGGAAAAATCCCAATTTTTACGACCCTTTTTAGATATGCTTTATTTGATTATGCCAATTTTGAGACATTCGTTACGAAACGTAACGGAAATATGATATGGCACCAACATTATTAATCATACTACACCAAATATTTAAACGCTACTACCGTGTTAAACTGGAATAGACTATCAAATTAATGGTCTATAGATACCGGTTAGAAACATAGATTAAACATAATGAACGATTAGATCTACAGCGAGAACCTACTTTTATTATAGCGAATAATCAAAAATTTATTCTGTATTGGCGAGTTCTTTCTTTAATCGATTAAAGCTTTGCTAGAAACGAAATTAAACGTCAGTGTAGGTGTAGTTTAGTGTACTTTTAAGTTTTTCTCAATTTATTTAAATATCGTATCGGGTTTAGTAAAGAAGATTAATTTCTTTTGCGACTTATCGATCATCCAAGACGGAGATAAAATTAAGTATAGTTGCTTATACGCGGCAGTTCAATAAAAAGTAAGCTAAACTTTATTTCATATATCTTTAATGCTTTATAATTATTAATTAAACTAAAATTTTCCTTAAAATTTATTATCGCGGTGAATGTGTAGGATGTCATAAAAACGTTTTAGAGTGGGTACCATTATCGAAAATTTATCATATACCGTAGCTCTTAATTCGTGAAAAAAAAGTTTCAAAATTTGTTTTAGTGCTTAAAATTGAACTGCTCGTTGAACTGAGCTCAAACTATTTTAAGTGTTCTAAGTTGGAATTATTTCTGAGTAGGTTAAAAAGCCATTAACTTTGCGGGATCAAACTTTTTCTCGTTTAAATTATGATTACTAAAACTTAAAATGTAAATAATTTTTACATTCTTTAGCAAAGTAAGGTAGGCAAAATTCCAAAGACAAATTGAGAAAAAATTAGATAAAAGAAAAAAATAACGCTGGGAATTTTCACTTGTTGCGTGTGTTGGAGTCGAATAATCATATTTTGAACACAGATTATAAACATTAAATGTTTTTTTTTAAAAAAAGTTATTAAAGTTTTACCAAGTGGCTTGAAAATATTTAGAGTATTAAACAGATTAGTGTACCAATTCAGTTGGATTCGGTTTTTTTTTTCAGTACTTCTTGTAGTTATGATACAGTATAATTTTCGAATTAAATGCGAAGAATATTTTTTATTTAAACTTACAATTAAAAAAATACTGTTCGTTCCTTCTTGGGTTGGCGCTTTAAAAATTTGGGCCCTATACTGCATCTTTATTAGCTTAATTGAAGAAACGAACAAAACTGGGGATTTTACGAATGGAATTTATTATTATAATTTGAGTTAATTTTTTTCTGACCAAAAAAATAAACTTTTTTTGGAATTATTTTTTTTTTGCCAGGTTTAATTTGAAATATTGAACTGTTATAGAATCCACTTAGTTCTGCGAAAACTAAATAGAATAATCAATAAATAATTTTATTTCCTTATTGAAAATATTATTATACAGTACTGTACATGTATACTTGGAGTTTTTAAAAATGGCTATAATATTATAAGCCCACACTCGCTACGGCGTACCGTAACCCAGTACCTGTACCTTGTAAGTTGTTTCCACGGCATTTTTGAAACACATTTTAATAGGTTTGGTAGAACTAGATCTACTTTCTGTCAAACCAGTTTGGATCAAATCTTTTCTCACACGTCGTTTTACCTGTAAAACACGATTTTTGAAAAGAGAAGCAGTGGTTTTTTTCCTTCTGAAATTTAAGAAAGTATCGTTGCCGTGATTTTTACGTAAACCAGATTGCTAGAAATGATTTCGCTAAAAGAGGTAAGGCCAAATACGAGATACGATACCATTAATATATGATTTGCGTTGTCGGCACTCTGGATTTTTAACTCGCACATTTGTGTTAGAAGTTGATTTAAATAAGTAATTTGTCTAATTCTAATCTATAAGTAAATGAAATCCTAAAAGTTATTAACTTTTGTTTATTCATTTTAATGTCAACCATACAGTAGGCCTACATGATGCGTTTAATAGTCTTATTAATAGTTTAAATGTTAGTCAAAAATAAATTACCCGGTACTAGGAATTTCAACTATTAAATAAGTAATAATCGTTTAAAGTTTATTTTTAAGATGTATCGTATCAATGGATAATTATTAATTGATTGCTTTCTCATTAAAATATTATATTTTTGTTAATGAAATACGTGAGACTATATACTATTACTGTATTCCCAAATAATTCAAATTTATTTTGTTATTATCTTAAACATGTAAAATTTGACGGAATTGGTTTATTGTTATACAGTATATAACTCCAGCTGGTAACACAGTCTCCTGTCATTTTTAACACCGTTGAAATAACCTAATTAGTTGAAGGCGTGAGATTAATTATTTGTTTATACTGAAAACATTTATGCTGATATTTTGTATTTCCCTCTTAAGTTTTTGTTTATCATAATTCTTTTTGCATGCACGTTTAATAAGTATATTTTTTTCAAATTGGTATTGATAGAATTATGTGTTTTTAACTATGAGATATGTAGCTATTTTTAAGAGAAGAATATGATTCCTTTATATTTGGTCGCAATACCTCGTGATATCAAAAGCATACAAGCGCAGTGATTAAATTCACTTTGCTAATTTTTCCATCAAAAAATAGAACTAGTACACGTCAGTTACTCAAATTAAATTTTATTCAGCGATTATATTATGATTAACACAAGTATAATTTTTGAAAAGTTAGCATAACATAGTGAGTTTTGTTGATATTTATTTTGATAGAATAATCATTTAATGTTTCGGGACCAGTAACGCATTTTACTGTTTCCATTATTTGGTATTAGAATTAAATGTCAGGGCTTTCTAAATTAAATGTTATTGGTTTTTATAGTGTTGAATAATAATTTAGGTTATACCATAATTTTGCAATTCAAATTGAGTATGCTTTAAAAAGTGAGCGTGAGTGAAGCTTCTTTGAGCCATATTATGAATGAGTAGACAGAGTTTAGCCTAAACTGCCTAAAAGGCTACCATCCACCATGACCACTACCACCCAGAGTAACATTTAGGTTAACACCTGCAAGGGTTGCAGTATTTGAGCCTCCAGTAAAATGACATCCCAATTGCAGTGAATCAGATAAGCTTTGCAGAGTGGTTTTGAGTGAACCCAATGCTCCAGAAATTAAATTTTGAAGAAGTGGGCAGATAGTGGTGCTTAAGCTGCCTAACAGACCACTGCCACTACTGCTGCCTAATGTTGCAGTACCTCCGCTGCTACTGGGTCCCCCACTATTTCCTCCACCACTTCCTCCAAGAGTTGCGCTACTCGATCCTCCAGTAAAGTTGCATCCCAATTGCAGTGAATCAGATAGGCCTTGAAGAGTGGTTTTGAGCGAACCCAATGGTCCAGAGATTAGATTTTGAAGAAGTGGGCAGATAGTGGTGCTTAAGCTGCCCAACAGACCACTGCCACCACTGCTGCCTAAAGTTGCAGTGCCTCCACCGCTACTGGGTCCTCCACTATTTCCTCCACCACTTCCTCCAAGAGTTGCGCTACTCGATCCTCCTGTAAAGTTGCATCCCAATTGAAGTGAATCAGATAGGCTTTGCAGAGTGGTTTTGAGCGAACCCAATGCTCCAGAGATTAGATTTTGAAGGATTGGGCAAATGGTGGTACTTAAACTGCCTAACAGACCACTACCACCACTACTGCCTAAAGTTGCAGTGCCTCCACTGCTACTGGGTCCCCCACTACTTCCTCCGCCACTTCCTCCAAGAGTTGCGCTACTTGATCCTCCTGTAAAGTTGCATCCCAATTGCAGTGAATCAGATAGGCTTTGCAGAGTGTTTTTGAGCGAACCCAATGCTCCAGAGATTAGATTTTGAAGGAGTGGGCAAATAGTGGTGCTTAAGCTGCCCAACAGACCACTGCCACCACTGCTGCCTAAAGTTGCAGTGCCTCCACTGCTACTGGGTCCTCCACTATTTCCTCCACCACTTCCTCCAAGAGTTGCGCTACTCGATCCTCCTGTAAAGTTGCATCCCAATTGCAGTGAATCAGATAGGCTTTGCAGAGTGTTTTTGAGCGAACCCAATGCTCCAGAGATTAGATTTTGAAGGAGTGGGCAAATAGTGGTGCTTAAGCTGCCCAACAGACCACTGCCACCACTGCTGCCTAAAGTTGCAGTGCCTCCACTGCTACTGGGTCCTCCACTATTTCCTCCACCACTTCCTCCAAGAGTTGCGCTACTCGATCCTCCTGTAAAGTTGCATCCCAATTGAAGTGAATCAGATAGGCTTTGCAGAGTGGTTTTGAGCGAACCCAATGCTCCAGAGATTAGATTTTGAAGGATTGGGCAAATGGTGGTACTTAAGCTGCCTAACAGACCACTACCACCACTGCTGCCTAGAGTTGCAGTGCCACCACTACTTCTAGTTGATATTCTGTTCAATCTTTTGTATTCTACCTTTTCTGCATTAAACTAAAAAGGAGAGTTTGTTTTTATTAGTACAGTGTACTGGTATCTCTAAAAAACTTGAATTAAAGATTAACTTTGTTTACAACATTTTTATCATTATGATCTTGAAAAATAAAATTCATTTTTAAAGGTCGCTTTTTTCCTTAATTATTGTATTATCAACAAAAAAAATTTAATAAGGCAAACTTAGTACTTATGCGTCAATGTTTTAAAAAGCTATTATTTTATTTTTGTTTTTAATATATTTTTTTATTGTATGGATGGAAGGGAAAACCAGAAAATGAAAGAAAAATCATCACTACATTGTTCAAACTTTCATTCTACAGCCAACTTTTTTAAAAAATGAGCTCGGTCGCATAATGGTCGTTATTACTACAGAAAATAATTCCAAGATTTTGAATTTAATTGAATCCGTGAATTTGAATCCAAAACGTTATTTCAGTTAGAATAGAATGAATTTTAATCGTGTTTTGATAATGCTTTTCACTCACAATCTTAGGAACGTATTATACAGTGCATAGGGTGTTTCACCAGGAATTATAAATATTTCTAGAGGGTAATAGTGTCGAATACTTTGATTAGAAAAGCTTGTTTAAGCATTTGTCCTATAAAATGTCCCTAATGTGCGAGAAAGAATTTCGATTAAATAAAACTAGCAAAGCTAACTTCCTTTTTTTGTCTAACTCATTTATTCTTCTGTTAAAATATAAAAAATAGTTTTTCTTATGTTCCAAAATTATGTTTGATTTAATGTTAACTTTGCTTTGAAATGAATAAAAACGAGAACCGGCAGTGTGTTGATTGGTTTATAGAAACCAAATCAAGCACATTTAACAAATTGGTGTGCACAATGTTGCAGCGGAAAGGGCAATATTTAGAAGATCAACTAGATATTTTACGAAAAATAAATTGTGCACATATCGAATTATTGCAATAAATAGAAATAAATAATGCTCATAAAATTAATGGTTGTTACATTTTTGTGTCATTATTATTTAACAAACATTACAAGGTAGTACTGCTAAATGAGAGTAAAAACTTACTCTCATACTTTTTTAATATTTATTGAATTAACAGAAAAATTATTTTTTTCGCACAAAAGATTTTTTGAGTTTCTTTGTAAAATGACATCATTTTCAAATTTTTCGCTTGACCATTTTTTTTTACCGCAATTCATTTTCAGCTAGTACTTTCTCGGACACTGGGTACAATTTCTGCAATCATTTTTTATCTTTTGTTTTGATGTTTAAAGTCAAAATTATACGTTTGATATATTAACAGCAAGAAAGAAATTAATTTACTCGTACTAGCTGGTAATATAATTTTGTTAAATTTTGTTTAGGTTTATATCGGAATTCATATTTTAATGTTTCTATTTTACGCTGGCACCATTTTAAAGTGGCATTTACAGTTTTAAAAATAGTAATAGTAAAAAAATTAATTTAATTAATACGACTGTTCTGAGCAAAGCTAATTATATACAATTCATTCTTGAGTAGTTATTTATTTATTTTTATTTTATTGCGAGTTTTACCAACTCAAATAGGCTCATTAGGACATTATTGTCAATAATGGCTTGGCCTTTCTGATATGAATTTAACTTTTACTAATATTTTGTATGTTTTTGTGATTAAAAAATTTAAAATGTTAAATAATTATGCTAAACTTAAAGTAATATTTAAGAATTCTAAGAACATCATTTTTTTTAAAATAAAATTTTAAATCTTGTCTTATTTGACTTTACAAGTCAATAAATCATATACAGTAGTATTAATTGCTGCAAATACAGCAAGATTTTCAGATGGCTACGTACTAGTAGTATACATGTACTGTAATAATGCGTAATTTAGGTTTAATTTAACATTAGTTCATGATATATTTTTGAAACTGCATTTCACCTTATCCGAAATTTAAACACGTTAAAGTTTGCACTGCCAAAAAATTTAGATTACGGATAAAAAAATAGTGTTTTTAAATACCCGATATTGTTTTGAATTTTAAAAATGATAATTATTATTAATGACGTATTTCTTAAACTTTAATTAAGAATTTAGAAATTGAACTAAGAATTACAAATATCAGTATTTTTTTAAACGAATAATAAAATAGCAAAGCTAAACATTTATTAAAAAAATTAATTTTTTGTGACTACCATGTTAAATTATTGCAAAATAATAACTTTAGAATACTAGTACGTGCAATTCAAACTTTAGTAGGGTTATTATTAAGATTAATCTTAGTTAAGGCAAACTTAAATAAAGATACAGACCTGTTGGAAGAGTAAAGCAGTCACGACGACTGCAAATGTTAGTTTATGCATCACTTTATGAGATTTAAATTTTGAATTAGCTAGAATTTTATTTATTAGGTTTTTTTTATGCTAGTTTAACTAGATTGCCGGGTGAATTGATTGATACAGTTTCTAAGCCGAACTCTTATATAAATGGGCAGCTAATTATTTTTGCTGACGCGCTCTTGTTTATTAATTAGAACAGCACTTGTTACAAGTTCTGATTATACAGTCGTTCGGACTTCACTGAATAATAAATTTTTTTGTGTTTATTTGATTTAATAGCGGGAAACACTTCGCTATTAGATTTATCTCGTAATTCACGTTAGTTCATCTTCCAATTCGTTTTCAATTATTTATGCGCCAATAATTATTGACGTAGGTGAAATACTAATGTCGTTGTATTAAATTATTAATGGCCCTATTTTCTTTCAAATTGACGTCAATTGCTATTTTCCTTTCATTTTTTCCCCATGTGTTACCTAGATATCTTTATTTAATCACGCTATATGTTGACTAGTTTTGGTAATATGAAACTGAATTAGATTTGCAGATAGATAACGATAAATATTAACGGCGATTGGAAATCGCTTTTGACAATAACAATCTACAGCGATACTCATATTATTATCATCAATAGTCATCTAAGATTATTAATTCAGTACCGAGAGAATTCATTTTTGCAGATAAAATATACACCATAGACCTAATTTGTGTTATTAATACATGTTATAGTATTATTTTAATGAAATGTCATTTGAAATTTTATCAAAAGAATAATATGACATTTTGAGTAAGTACTGATATTTTTATATCGCAAAACATTTATTTGTAATTTTGTTTTTAATTGTGTACTGTTGGTTACCAGTGGGTTACTTATATTTTCTAAAATGAAAAATGATTTTCTTTAAAAATACGGCGAATTTTATTTTTCTTAGATATTGTAGTTTTTACTACTTGGTGTGTTTGTGGTTTATTTTTACCTATCACCAAATTTCGCTTTCACACACTTTATTAGAATATTATGTCCAGTCATGTATGTTATGGTTGAGCTTATTTGGCGTCTTTCAAAATTTAATTGAGCAAAGTTTTTGCATCCCCTCCACAGGGGCCGCATGCACCCATAAACGTACTGTACTTCATGGCAAATGGGACCTCTCTCACACACATGGAGCCTAACAAACTTTACAAAAGCTTTCAAAACTTTCACCGATGATGAAAAAATTTCCGTTTTTATAGTTTTCTTATTTATGTTTTACTTTTTTTTAAAAAAAATTAGCACTTTCAATCAAGGCCCTAATTTACATACAGTATAAGCGCGAAAGATAGACCACACTCTTATCAGGAAATGAGAGTAATTGATGTACCGGTAGGCCTACTGTATAAAAAAGAAAATTAAATTTGCTATTTTTACAAAAACGAATTTTTGCGGGGTTTGAGCGGGGTTGATAAAGAGAGCCTCAGACAATATAAAAACGTTTGTTAAATGAAAGACATTAAATATGCCCCACTTTGAAATAAACGCAAAGATTTTTAAGAAAAATTTGCAACGTTTTTCGTTTGAAGTACACTTTCTGTGCTTTTTTAAGGCCTATTGTAAGTTTAACTTTACGATAAAGAACCGGTCCTGCGTTCCAGTCAATGAAACTAGTTTCACACGCAAAAAGGTTTGGTGGAGCTACTCGTAGATTCACTTCGGACAAACTTGATTCCACCAAATCTTTTCTCACAAGTCGCTTCGGCAGTAACATCTGATTTTTAAAGAGAAGCGAAGGTTTTCGTTTAAAAAATCAGGAGAGTGACGTCGCTAGTTTTTGGCGAAATTACTTTTGCTAAACTTTCATTGCTACGAGTGATTTTAATCCAAAGAAATTTGATCGAAATGGTTTCACTGAATCATCATTCGTGGTGCAAACAGGGTGCAAGGGTTATTGTCCTGTTACCATAAAATTAATGTTACGTAATATAATGGCATCAGAATTTGTTTTGGTTTATTTACTCGCTTCATTTTTTTAACGCGGGTAGTGACTGCGTGAATTTATTTACAAATAACCTGACATATTATGTAATAATAGAAATGGGGATTTTTATCAATTGGGGTTGATAAATAATAAAACTACGTAAATACCATAAAGGAAGTTTGTATATTTCACCATAAATCATTTTCTAAAAAAATGTGACGTTGTTGATAGAAATACAGCATATTATATTAATTTTAAGCTTGAAGAAGTCAATTCAATAGCATCTTGAAATTATAGGGAATAATAAATACGTAAAGATAAAGTTGAAAGTGTAATGCGAGTGGAAAAAAATTATTATAAATTAACTAGGGATAAATTGCTTATGATTTTCATTTAGCGGCGACGATATATTTTCCCCGAGAACGATTGTATTTTTTTTTTACCTCTTAAGAGCGAATGATTTTATTCCGAAAAGCATTTTCTTACAGCGAGCGGTCGATATTTTATCAAGTTAAAAAGAATTTTTTTTCCCGTCGTGGAGTGCCTGGTTTTTTTATTTTTTGAAAATTTTGTTTTTAATCAACAAACGATGTTTTTTTGGTATAAGGAACGGCCAATTATTTTATGTCGGGCGTTTTTTAGCGGATTACTTTTCTTAGTATTCTTACGATTTTTTTGTGGCATTTTCCCGGCTGGCTGTTGCATGTCGCGAGAACGTTTTTTCAGTTGCCGGTATTAAAATTTTTTTTTGAAATTTAAAACGTCAGCTTAAAGTAATCGCTGTTCGCTAACTTTCAAAATGGCTCTAAAATTTTAGATTTTTTTTTTGCGTTGATTTACATTTAAAGCCCCGTTTCTGGGCTGTGAAAACCACTCTCTTAGAATTATTATAGATGTATTATAGATATATACAACAATTTTTATTTTTTAAATTACCGTACATAAAAAAAATAACTACCGGTATTTTTTTAGTACTACCGGTATATTAATATTTATTACGTAGGGTACGGTATTTTAAATACAGTAATATTATGAAAATGTAGAGATTTTGATAATGATATTTTAGCGAATGAATTGTATCCTCTACGGTATATTCAAAATTGTTTTAACGACAGCGCTTTACTAATGTTGATTTGATTTTTCATTAACCATTGCGCAAGATAATACGTGCAACGCGAAAAATTAGACATTGTACGAGTAATAAAATCTAATTATACCAGTAAAATCAAAAACGGCAGAAAAATCTAAAAAATATCAATATCGACGTTCAACCTAATAAAACATAAAGCATCTGGTATAATGTACAGTACATGTACTACGAAGCCGTTACGTTTACAGGTTGTCCAACACAATGGTGATTAATTTTAATTTGGTATTTACAAATAACCCAACAAGTGTAAATTAATATTCCAATTTTGGGTCATTTCACAGATAAACTCTGTGGGCATGCAATAAGAGGGTGACAGGCGAAGTAATAATGTATTGGCTTTTTACATCAATATCACAGTTGTTATTAATTAAATTGTTTTGCAAATGTTGAATCCTACACGTCATCATTAGGAGTAACGAGTGGATGTTTTCTTAATCACTAGACCGTCTGTGGTTATGACGTTATTACGAGTACATCTTTAAGAATAATTAATTTCTATTTTTATTGTAAACATAAACATTACAAATCATACTGTAATAAGATCAGTTAAGCATAAGAACACGTATAAAAGCAGCTAGTAACCGCAAAATCAATTGTTGCGTTATTAAAATAAGCTTTGGAGCTTACATTTCTGGTATTTGCTGATTAAAAGTTTGATTATATTATTATTTTTTTTTGCATTTGAAATTTTATTAGAGGATACAACTAAAAAAATTTGAATTTAACAGTTTAAATAAAAAGAATTACATAAAACATGAGTTTTTCTGTAAAATACCGCAATTTATTCACTGGCTGGGTTATTTGCCCAAAATTAGCCAAAATTATCTCGGACATTCGACATATGCGAGGAATTTTTAAATATTAGTTTTACTCAAACTACTGTATTGCTTCTCAAAAAGCGTGTGGGCAACTGAGACAAAGAAAATCAAGTTCTATAAAAATTCGTTTTAATCGGATTTTTTTTCTTTGCTCGCCATAACAATATAGACTTATTATGTAAGTAAAATAATCAAATTTGTGTGCAATTTTAATTAGTTTATTCTATTATCCATCAATTTGAATATATATTATTCGTAATAAAATTTAAAAAATAATAAATTCGATTAACCGTCAGGCTCATTGTCGGATGATCGAAGTTACACTGTATGTGTTTTTATTGCATTATTGAAATAATTACTTTGCCAGTAGCATATTATTATTATTATTAACCTCTGTGTGTCATTGCTAAACGCCCAAGGTGTTCGTGACGGGCATTGACGTAAATGCAGGGTGGAGATAGTTTGCGTGGGCAGAGCATAAAACGACACGTATAATAGTTTGACGTCAGCCTATTCATAGTTTTAATGCGTTATTTAGGTGACCCAAGAACCTTAATAATGATCGTTTCTAATACCGTGTTTCCACCAAAAATCCGGTTTCAACCAATCGTCTTTGATGAAGTAGGCCTATTTATGATGTTTCCATGATGTATAGGCCTTGCGACAATCCGGTTTCAGCTAATGCGTTCACAATCATATGAATGGGCTTTTAAAGGGCTAAATCATTTAAGGGTTTAAATTCAATTCCAACTACCTAATACAGTCTCTAGCAAAGATAGATTTCATTCGATTAAATTATTTTATACCGGTAATTAAGAAATTACATTGTGTTAATTTTTTATGGTACGTTACCAGCGGATTTTGAAATAGTTTTCACTTATTCAAACTAGTTCCACATTTTGGCGTTTTACAAAAGAAGTAGATCCACTTTCAGCAAACCTGTTTTGTAACAAGATTTCTTGCGCGAGTGGTTTTGCCAGTAACATCTGGCTTTTATAGATAAAAAAAAGTTTCTAATACTAAAAAGACGAAGAATGATTTTTTTTTCAGTGTAAATACCTTTTTTTTTATTAAATATGATTGCTGCGAGTGATTTCAGTCAAAAGTGATTTCGCCGAATTTATTCAACTAAAATCCTATTTATTATCCTATTTATTTATTTACTGTATTTTTAAATATGTCGCCTTTGGCAGATTGGTTCGGTTTTGCTGTCCCATCTTGAAGCCTAACTCAGGTTTATAGAATTCTTATACTGGTAGTAGCAATACTGTTTCACGGGATTTTTTTAACAGTTTTTATTTTAATAATTAGCGTCACAAATATGACAAAATAAATAGATACGGTAACAATTATTGCAACAAGCATTGCATAATACAAGTCAATTTCTCAAACGATTGAATGGTTGCAAATACATCCGAGTAGAGAATCTGAAAGAGATCTGAAGAGATCCACGGGCTTCCACTTTCTTGTGATCGCTTGAGTTGGACCCTCCCTGAACAAATTCGCACGGATCAATGGAATTGCTGCATGCACAAAAAATGTTGTACACACTTTTTAGAAAATATATTAAAAATTAACAGCAGAAACTATATCACTACTACCACCCTGTAATCAAGAAATCTAAACTAAGCATTTAAAGCGTAAACCTAAACAGTATTATTTAAATTTATATCTAAATATGACTACGGTAATTAAAACTAATCCTAATTATCCAAATTATAACTACCAAATCTCTTCTCGCAAGTTTTTAGCGGAAACATTTTTTTTTTAATAAGAGGCTTGGCTGAATTGGTTACACTTAAACCTGATTCGCGGTGGAAACATTCATGTACGAGTATAAAAGAAAAATACGAATTTTAGTGCGCCTAAGAGACGTTACTGGCGTACTCATATTAGGTGAATTTCGTTAAATATCTTAGATAACCGACAATTTGTTTTAAATACATTACATTGGTTATTACAATGAAACTATTGAGTGAGTTAATTTTTTTTTAGAAGTAAACTAACGTCAGAAAAAAGTATACTGTATACCGGTATCATTAATATTCCCATAGATATTTTATTCTGTAGCAATAACAGCCAGTTTATAAATAATAATTTTGTTGTGCGTAATAAACATTTGCGCTTTCGAGATAAAACAAGATTTTACGATACAATTTTTTTTGTTCGATTTACCGATTATTTTCGTACATATTTGAATTCAGTGAAAGTATATAGATTATTAAATTGAAACGTTAAGTGGTAAAAAGGATTTTAAAGTTATTCCTTATAGCGTTTTCCATTCACGCACGAGCGCCGCTCCAGTGTGCCCTAGTGCATCCAGGTCGCACGACACTGCGTTC